>JARJEB010018628.1:0-15792 GCA_030264535.1 Liometoxenus newtonarum | reverse complement strand
ATATATATATATATATATATATACTCGTATATATATTCACAAGTTTAACTATAGTTAAATTGAAGCACTGAACTGAAAAACTCTTTAAAGCAGGGGTCCTCAAAGTCACTGGTGGGTCGCGAGCCAATTTTGGGTGGGTCTTTAATATTCCTAAAAAATGAACGTCGCCACATGAATGCAGACCAATCGCAAGTGGATCTCGACGCGCAAAAGTTTGAGAACCCCTGCTTTAAAGAGTTATATAAGTCGTTTGTTGATACTTGGTTTATTCATGTATAATTAAGCAATAAATTAAGTTTAAGCATATAGGCAAACGCAAACATTCATTAACAATGAAAGTTATTTCTTATACATTTTTATGATCGAGTAAACAAAAATACTGGGTAAAAATAAAATACGATAAACATTGTCAATTGTTTTCGTTTGAACATATTTGTCGTGCTGGCAACCACCCTGTATAATGGATGATCACATCATTACGTTAAATATTAAAATTATTAATAACATTACGTTACGACAAAATACAAATATTTGGTATATAAATTCATAAAATTAAACTAATTGGATAGATATTAAATAAAATTATGAAAAGTTGAAAACAAAATCAGGATTATACGACCGCACAGAGAAAATGCAAGAAGTCACGTTCTGTATGATAAAATTCGTTTATTTGAATATGTCTCTTGAATACGTGTAAGTCAGTAACTGGTAAGCATCTGCAACAGAGGAACCAATATGTCTGAATTTTATACATGGTGTTTCACACAATCGCACATATTATTTTTGTAATTTTAACCAGTTTACAAAATCAAGTACAATTTTCTTGTAAAACTTTTCCATAATCACTAATCACCTTGTATTGAAGTGGTGCGCAAAGGGCGAGAGTCGGGCCCATTACACTTGTACGTTGTAAATATGCATGAGCAAGGGTCCCAGTTTTGATACGAGATCAAGCACAATATACCCTGTACGAGAAACTAGAGGCATATGTGTATGCATGGATAACCGAAAACCGAAAAATCATCTTGAATCTCGAATATACGAATATCTCTAGATATAGTGGTGTTTTAGAAATCCTTCTGCTTGAAGTTCAAGCCCAACTCCTAGCAAATGCGAACACTCCAAACATCGTACCAAGGACCTTCCTACATTTATTTTATTTATGATACGAAACAAACTGGAATGGATGAACAGTTACTCAAATATCGTAGTTGGGTAGTTTGGAAAACTTCATTTTCATGTATATATATATATATATATATACATACAATAAATCTAATAAAAATAAGTATTTTACATAAATGAAATTATAACAAAAGCAAAATGTGGAGAAAATCAAAAGAATATAGAGAATTAACACAAGTATGGCTTCAATGTTAGCATCATTATGAAAAGGATTATATCGCATACGTGCGAGTGAAGTGTCAAAGTCAAAAGGAAGCTCTATTAATGAATAAAACGCAAGGGTAAATCAAAAACATTTTCATATTAAGGAATAAGTAATATCAAAATATGGAAATAGAATTTCCATTTTGAGAGTGTTAAACGTTTTCTTTTCTGTATTTAAAAGTTTGCAAGAGTTAAATCATGAATGTGGCAATCTTGTATAAATACTTCACTAAAATTGTAGAAGTGTAAAACTTGTAAAGAAATTGAGATAGGAATTGTAGAGAGACTGAAAGATGAGGAAAAAGAGCGACTCCTTAGGAAAGCATTACAAGCTATATGTATATGATATGTATACGGAAAGAAAAAGGAAGAGGGCCCTGGAATATATGTGTAAGTATGTTGGTGCGGCTCGTCGGCCACGTAATTTGCTGCTAATATGATCAATCTGGACGATCGTTCGCATTCCGGACACGTAAACGCTATTCTCACCCTCACCCTCGACATAAGTCGACAACTTCGCGTTTCCGTTTCTTTTTTTTTGGTTCTTTTAGTCTCTCTTAGTAGATGCTTGCTGACTGCTCTGCAATAGGAGCAATTGTAGATTTGTAACAATGGTTCAACGAAAACTAAAACGAAAATTTCGAAAGTAATAATGATATAGTTATGTAACAACATAGACGCTGAAATTTTAATGATTATTATATTTATAGGTGCCAGGTATATAATGATTCATTAAAAATGTTTTAACCTAACGAACCTAACTAACATATCGATGGACTCGATGGTCAATAATAAAGTTCACAACAGATACCTGAAACTAAAACAAATTCGCATCGATATTATACTTATGATGGCGTATTAACAAGACACTCATTAGAAATTCATACATTTATACAAAATGAACACAACAAAAAACTTCCGATTTACTATATGTCAAGTTAATTATGTAATTGCGATTATCTTTAAGTGTCTATCTCGTCGATGTCTCCAGTAGTATAATCGAAAAGAAATGAATCCGTGTCAATTAATTGAAACACCTAGTATTAACTACTTCTTCCTGGTCCAGCATCGAAACATTGAACATAGAACTACTGCCCAATTAGTCAAAGTTCCCAACCAAATTTCGCCTTTTACAATATATTCACCCTTTTCAATTCCCAAACAAAATGTGCACTTACATGTATATAGGTATATTATCAAAATATGTCTTACAACGTAAACGTATTAATTTTACTTTACTCACTTTTGGCATGTTTAGTTAAAAATTTCCATTTGTGTCTATTTAAAACTCTTGTGTCTTGTGTTCATAGACGCATAAAATAGTTAGGCTCAGCAATATGATGGTTTGAACATGTGCCCTGGAGTAACGAAAACCGTTTGGGTTTCTAGCGAAGTAGCACGTAGCAAATAAGTATACCATTGAAAATGATGTAACATACCAATGAGAATAACCCGGCGCCTCCACCTAATACACAGTACAACTTATGTTAAGGTTCGTAACAACAGATCCTTTTATATGAAACGGTTTATAGTAAAGGGCAAATTCCACCAAATACCTAAGCCCTATGGAATTTGTATTTTTACAATTATCATAAAGCCGTATACGTACATTTACATTATTATAAATACATGAATAATATTTAATTGCATAATATTCCTGCGTTGGGTCTTCGTTTAAAACATTTTCCATTTGTAGCTACACAACATAAATGGCCAACCCGAAAAACAAAAAGTATAATTGTATATTTTGAACACTCCAGAGTCTAGATACATATTTGAAGTTTAATATCATCTGGTAAGCTGGTAAGGGTAACAATTACATAACAACGTTTCACGCCAAGGCAGAAAGAGTTAAGAAAATGCTTTACTTTACACATTTAATTAAATTTTAACGTTAACCAGATGTGGTTGTTTGCTAAAACTTTTCGATTGCGAGATATTTTGCAGATGAAAAGTTGATAAATATATGTACATATACAGGGTAATCCAAATATCCGTTAAAAGTTTTAAAACATTTTTCAACCCTTTAACTATCACAAAGAATCAATTTAAACCTAAAATAATAAAGAAATGTCCCCACATATACTTAACCCTGTACTACACATGAACATACATATACCGTTTATCCCCAGATGGGGTTTACAAGATGGATTTTTTTGATGTTTCGAGTTGTTTTATGACCCTCTAATTGTTACATTTTATTGATACTTTGCACAGTGTTCTCTAAGTAAAATTAAACAGGAGCGTAAAGAAGGGAATAACACTGACGGGTAGAACTACGGCTGTTACAAATTACTTGCGTTACTTTGCGTTAAATATGTATGAGGATATGAAATTAAACTTGTAGTTGATTAGTAGATGTCTGGTAATTTTTGTGGAACCTTAAATGCAAAATCAGTTTCGGGATGAAGCCTAAAATGGTCAGTGAGAACCCTAAACGTATTTTCTCGATATTTTGTGTCTACTAGGCTACTAGACTTCTTAGTTGCGGTATTATTAACATTATTCTCGGAAAATTAGTTCATTATTTACACAAAAATATACCTTTGAAAGTTATGTTGCTACAAAACCTCATTAAAAAAAATTTCAAGGTGTTTTTCAAGCATCTGTATGATGAGATACAAAAATATTCAATAAAACTTGTGATTAAAAATAAACCTGAGAAGATAATTATTTACTTACTTACTTAATGACTAAAGTATGTGTGAGTTGTCACTGTCAGGTAAGTTTTCATTACTAGATATACTCGTAGTGTAATATATAGAGCGCTTATTTTACCATCGAACATAGCATGTAGCGTACGCACTGTTCGCAGGCGCAGCTAAAATAAACGAGTCAAACTCATGGCAGTGGCGATGCACGATCAAAGTAATTTTTATTATCATGCAGTTACTGTCAGTTGTCAATTTTGTTCCTTGTCATATTTGAATTGATTGTTCACAATCGTTAACTTCTTTCTGAAGGGATAGGTCTTTCAAATAAATCACACAACTCGAATCACGATTCAACAAGTACCACGGTTTCCAATAATCATTAAAATAGCTTACACACTGATTCACTGACTTGTCACCGTGGTGTGTCGTCGTACGTCCCACATGCCAACTCTCTCCCCACTGCCATGAGTTTCAAGAATTGTACTCATATTTCCCAGTCTACTAAATGTCTCATTTAAAATCACTCTGTATAGTAAGTCGTTGAGGTTGATTGCAGATAAATGACACGTCGATTATGTAATTAATTTGATTACTATTATCAGGACTTAATAATGCACTTTTCATTACTCAAATAAAGTAGGTACTTAAGTATATAGATACACAGCTACAGTATCACTTAGACCAACTTAGTCTTATAATCAACATTTACTCCATAGTTTTGATTTAGTAATCATTAATCCTTGTTACTTAGCTAGTTGTCTTCAGAGAAAAGTTAAAATATAAAAATAATTAGGAAACTGACTGCTTATACGCACCAGTCTCGTTGGACTGAACAAGTTTAAACTAAATTAGCTGTACAGAGCTGTAAAACCGGTTTACTGTTTACTCGATTCATCACTTAACTCAATTTTCTTTTTCAATTATGACTCCTGAAGCTGATAGTGTTTCGTTCGTGTTCTTGTAGAAACAAAACGAGATTTCTAGAATATTGATCTAGTATCGAAAAATTATAGAAATTAACATCTTGATATCGGTTTTTGAAATTTGTTTATGATGTTCTCTGTTCAATATCGTCAAGTCAAGATCGTGTCTCGAGCAAGATATTAATAATTTATAACAAAAAAATGGGTACTGATTCGCAAAACTTTCCAGCCAAACAATAATTTATTCAGGGTGCCCGGTGTCCCATCCTCATGAAATACATAGTTTGATTACGTCTAAACGCTTAGAAATAGACGAAAAATGAAAGTACTAAAGTTCCCTTAATTTTTTGGGCTGCATCTCTTAAAACAAACATTGTGTTTTTGAGTTTGCTCAAATTTTGAAGTCTATAATAACAAAAACAAAGCCCGTTCCTCCAAAATGTTCCACTTTCCTCAAGTTATGAATCACCCAGTGTATGTATATGATTAAACTGATTAAAGTGATTAAACGATAAAATAATAAACTCAAGGAAGTCATCAAATTTTCCGTTGTTAAAGTTCTACCTCTTCCAGGCGGATGAACACGAACAGAATTAACATTCTGATGTCCTTATAAGCATTACTATAAATTTTATAAGTTATAAGTAATATAAGCATGTCGGGTCCAAGAAATTTATTTTGTTTCTCCAAACCTGAATACAATTTAACTGAGGCAATCTTATTAAAAAAATTATTGTTGCTGTTGGATGCATATGGCTCGGTTAGTATATGTCGATTTACGAACGAGAACAGGTTTGAAACAAAAACAAAAAATTGGAATTCGGCAAGACAGCGAACCAAAACCAAATTGTTGCAAGATGCAACACCTTCCAGCAACATGTATTTTTGATCATAATATTATATAAATGCATTCACACTATATCTTGTTCATTGCAATGATACGTGGTAGCAAACGCCTCAAGCACATAAAAATAACCTTAAGAAACCGTTAGAATACGAAAAGAGAAGAAGGAAGAACTAAAAGAATACACCATCCAACAAAGCCATTCAACGGAGCTTTACCTACCGAAGATGCCAACGAAAACGACGAAATCTGACGGTTCGGTTGGGAATGGTAGACCTTGTACCAGACGTCCGAAGCTGCGATTGAACATTGAATCCGCTCATTTCTGTGAATACGAACGATTGTATGCATGTAGTATATGTACTTTGAGTTAAGTTTATAAATAGAATCGCAACTCGAGTCAGTGCACTTTCGGACTGTTTCGACGGAATATCTACCACGAATTACATCGAATACAACAGGAATCACAATCTGCAACCTAAAACAATGAAACTTATTCATTCATATTGGAAAACTAGTGGTTGAACACAAATATCCGAAATCGGATAGCCGCCAAATGAAATTTGTTAGAAAGTAAATTAAAATTCCCACTGAATGAACGTTGTCAAAAACATTGTGTACACATTTAAATTTAGTTCATCAACATTTCATTCAGTCGAGTTTTCATTCAGTTATAGATTCATGAAAAAATTAATTCGGTTCTGTATTCATAACAACTCTATGCACGGAAAACCCAAATTCTGGCAAGTATGAAAACATGGCAAAGAAACCATGCCAACACAATTAATAGCAAACTTCGGCAATTTCTCCAACAGACAAAACATATGTTAGACTAAGAAACAAGATGGTGTAACATAGCAACAAATGCAGTTCAATGTGTGGGCAGCTGTTTCCTTTGTAATTGCTCTATTGGCAATAATGGCAATAAACGCAGTGAAACCGAAATTCAATAAACTAATGTATTAATATTTTTTTATCCACGATTAATTGTTGTTGTACTCGCTTATTCTATTAATTCATTAAATTCGTATGGTAGTAAATTAAGCCCTGATGTACTATTTTTTTTTTTCATTTATTGCTTGATAATTCATTTTATTGAAAAAGCCTTAATAATATCGCAGAAATAAATATTAATATTTTTTTACTGGACCAGTTTTGATTTGTTTTCAATTGTTGGAAGTTAGATTAGTCCTTGAAATAAATATTTTCATTTTATGCCGAATTTGTTTCATAAGTTTATAAACTGAATAATTCTATTCATTGTCGAAAATCAATTTCCTTGATGACTCATGACGTCGTAAAATATTTTTGAAATTTCGTATAGGAAGCAAGTTTTAATTTGTTTAATATTAAAATTATTGACACCCAGTTGGGCGTGAGTAGTTCATTACGAATTACTAAAGGCATAATTTTTGATTTACTCAAACTATAGTAATTTACAGCGTTGTCAATTTGTGGAGAGTATTTGAAAAGAAATAAAAAAACAAATTCAAAAGTATACATTGAAAAATGTGTCAAATATATCGGACAGGGTTAGCACTGCACAACTTTTTGATCATGTACTAGCAGATTTCGTGGAACTAATCGATCGTGAAACTAATTTTGCTGGGAGAGTGGACATGATATTGATTATCATAACTTTTTCGGAATCATGCTGGGTCTTATTTTCGGGCAGACATGGCAAAATTGACTAGTAGGCAAGATCAGCACTGAAAACATTTGTTTCATTATACAAGGTGGTTTAGATTCATTGACACTATTTCTTATCTTTCTTATGTGAAGAGATATAAATTCAGTTATTAGCAAAAAGGAATTTCTTTGAGAATGTTATCTAATTTAGACGCTAGAGCGCGGAAACAGAAAAATGTTCAAAAGTTTAACGACGCATATCACAAAAACTATTAATGGTACAGCTTTCAAAATTTGTCACAATAAATTAACCAAAATATGTGCATCGCCTGGAGAAACAAGATGGCACCACAATATTTTTATTGAACACAGAAAAAAATGAGTTTTTCAATGATACCAAACAAGAATACTTTTCAATAATTTGTGACAAAAATATTTCAACCCATAAAAAAATTAAAGCCCAAGTTTGAGTCAAAAATACATACACTGCATAACGCAACACTTCAGTCCATCTCTTTCTTTCTCGTTCTATACTTCTACTAGCAGTTCTTGTAGTGTCTTGAGTAATGTCTTGAGTGTACACGTTTTGAAATGGTTTGACGTGTAACCGCGTCGGCCATACCTTCCGGACATTTTTGTATTAAGATTTTCGTTTTCTTTTGACACGATCTCCAATGTTACCTGGCGATTGGCCGCCAATTTCAGAAGACCCTGTATATTTGCTGAAAGTGTTTTTGAATTTCCTAGAAGATTTGCCAATAACATTTCTTCTTGGATGGATTGGTATATATGTATTACTATTTCAACAATCCCGTAAGAATCACCACCACAAGAATAAATTATAAACATGTTGCTATAGCGCCATTCTCCAACACGCTGACACTCGGAATTGACTAAAAAATCGGTGCGGGTTCGCACCGCACAATTTTCATTTAAATTAATTTTACATACGAAATAAATCGGTACGGATTCGCACCGCACAACTATCCGACCATGCACACTACGATTTCGTAGAACATGTCGATCGTAAATGTAATTTGGACAGGAGAGTGGAAATGAGATTACGTTTTGATATCAGTAAATGGCTGGAAAAGTTCTGCTTTCGGATCAAAATAAGTTTTACGATCGACGAGTTCTACGATATCATGTGCATTATCGGAAAGTTATGGTCGGAAAGTGGTGCGGTGCGAATCCGTACCGATTTATTTAATTTATTATACACATAAAATAAATCGGTGCGCACCGCACAACTTTCCGACTATAACCAATACGAATATGTAGAACTTGTCGATCGTTAAAGTAGTTTTGATCGGAAAGTTAAAATTGTACAGAAATTTAGTGATATTAGAATGCAATTAATGCCATTTCCACCTGCCGATTAAAATTACTTTTACCATCAACGAGGTCTACGAAATCTTAGTGGTTATGGTCGGAAAGTAGTGCGGTGCCAATTCAATGCACCTATTTTTCAATTTGCAACCGTAAAGTTTAGTACTGTAACCCAATGGCCGAATTTTTACCACAGTAATATTATGTTTAATGACTTTAACTTTTTAACCACTGTAGTCGCAAAGTTGCCAAAGTGGGTTAGAAAGACGGTAACGTTGGTTATGCTAAAGACAAGTGCTACCAACCATCTCACTTTCACTAATTAAACCAAATACCCCATAGTGTTCTCAAACTTTAAAATATTTATAGTAGCACATAAACATTAATTAAAAACAAATACCTATGTTCCACTATAAAGACATTTCCCTATTAAAATGCAATACAATATATTTGTTCGTTTTATCCCATCTGCCATGCTAAATTCTTGGAATAGTCTACTCGTTATAATATTAATATACCGGGTGTTAGGGCATAAGGGTGAACATAAGGAATTTACACGGATCACCTATTTGCATATTCCTGCTCCCCATTTGCATGAAAATAAATGGAAATCACATCAAATAAAGACAATAATTTTCCGCGTATTTGATACCAAAAAGTATTTTATAACTTTATAATTACATTTTCAAATTAAATATTAAAATTTAAAATAATTTTCTCGTTCTAAACTATGAGTCGGTCATGCTTTTCAGAGTAATTTTGTCGTTCCAAAATATGACTGGCCGCGCTTCTAGCAACCTAGCAACAATTGAATATTTTTCAGATTTGACAACTAAATAATTTAATTGAATTTATAACTTAAACAAAATGTCCATGCGGGAATGATTAATAATGAAAATAAATATTAATTTGAAACAATGTATTTTTGAAAACTTTATTTATTTTTAACAATACTTAAAATTTAAGAGATTTAAACAAATTATCAACCACCATAATTAAAATTCATAACAAAGTATTCTAATAATCCTCCGTTTTCAACTAAACAATAACCAAATCTATTGTAGAAAGAATTTCTAACATTCGACAGTTGTTTATTCGTGATAAGAAAACACTCTTCATTGATGGCATTAAAGAACGAATATTTTGGTGGCGTCTTTTCTAAATTTTAGTTTTTAGATGGCCCCACACAAAGAAGTCACAAGATTCCAAAACTGTTACCCACGTAAAACGTTTTTATAATAAAAATCCTTTCTTCGATTGAATAAATTACATTCATTTTGTTCAATACAATTAAAATATTTAGTTGTTAAATCTGACAAATATTCAATTTTTGCTAGAAGCGCGGGGGCTCATATTTTAGAATGAAAGAATTATTCTGAAAAGCGCCGCCGCTCATATATTAGAACGACAAAGTTATTTTTAATTTTAATATTTAATTTAAAAATGTAACTATAAAGTTATAAAATGATTATTTGGTATCAGCAGGCACGGAAAACTATTTTCTTTACTTTAAAATCATGTCGGTTCATTTCCGAGCAAATAGGGAGCAGGATCATGCAGGATTACCTTGTAAAATCCCCAGGTTCACCCTTATGCCCTAATACCCGGTATGGAAAGGAAATATATGCAATCGGTCAAATTTTAGAGGTCGCGTTTCGACAGATCTCCACGGATCTCTCTTCCCTGAATCCGAAAAAGTGGTTTTTGGAGTGATGTGTATGTGTGTGTGTGTGTGTGTGTGTGTGTGTGTGTGTCTGTCTGTCTGGCTCTGAACAAGATTCCGGGAAAACCAAGCAACACTCGGGATGAAATTTGGTTCGTTCATAGATTTCCGTCCAAATATGGCGAATAAATGAACAAATTCGATCGGTAAAGAAGAGCACTAGGGCACTTAAGGTAAATCTTAAAACAAAAATTTTCGAATCACTGCCAAACAAAAAATACGTTCTTATAAGTCAAAATCTCTCCATTTTAAACGTATAACTTTTTCTCGTAGGAAGCATAGTTTGCGAGATATTAATTCCTAAAATGTCAAATTTGTGTGGGTTCTTGTGAACAAAATTCCGGTCACACCGCGCAACACATCGGATGAAATTTAGAACGTGAGTAGATGTCCGTATAGTGAGAACCTGGGGTAAAAACGACGAAATCATACTGTATATGGTCGGAAAGTAGTGCGCTGCGAATTTAACGCATCGATTTTTCTTTTCTCATTGTTTCGTGATAGGATTTCGACCCTCTATAAGATCGTATTTTTTGTTTGGCCGTAATTCGCATATTTTTGTTTTGGCATTTACGTTGTTTGCTCTAGTGCCCTTCTTTACCGACCGATATTGTTCAATAATTCGCTTGGAGGGATATCCATCACCGTACCAAATTTAGTTCCGATCCATTGCTTGGTTTGCCCGGAGTCAGGCAGCCAGACAGCCATCCACACGCACACGCACGCACACACACACACACACACACACACACACACACACCATATACCTTCGGTATGGTCAGACAGTGAACATAGAGTAGAATATACGCATGGTCACCAAGGCGACTCCCTAATATTCTCTGAACAGTTAAAATCGAGAAGTGCTTAACGTATGAAGCATATGAAGATCAGATTAGCTTAAACGAAATACGTAATAGACAGGATATTTTAAATATGTAGTATACAGGGTCTTTCCAATGTTTTCTTTTCTCTTCAAATTATTATTTATTAAATTAGGTATAAAATAACTCGGTGCGTTAAATTCGCAGCGCACAACTTTCCGACCATATACAGTATGATTTCGTACAAATCGTCGATTGTAAAAGTAAATTTGATCGGAAAGTAGAAATATGATTGATTACGTTTTAAATCACTAAATTTCTGTGCAATTACCACTTTCCGATCCAAATTACGTTTACGGTGGACACTTTCTACGAAATCATACGGTATATGGTCGGAAAGATGTTCTAGGTAAGATCGAAGAGTTCTAGGTACATATGGTCAAAAAATTCCAGGTCTATCTTGAAAGGTTATCTGGACATATGTGTTTAATGTGAACTAAATTCGAACACATGGTGATATCGTATAATCTGACTCAATTAATTTCCTTCAACATCTTTCCTTTAATACCTTCAGTATATGGAGGAATAACGAAAGAAATTTATTACAAAAATAATTATTAATTCATTTTATATGTGTGTATATCCCTCGCCTACTCTACCCTTTCGAGTGTGAGATGTTTTCGTGTGGGTGAGACTTGATGTTTTTTTGCATTTCCATGTTACTACAATTCGTGATAGGGCCCGCCTACGGGTTACCATATCGCCGACAACACTTCTCATTCCAGACTACTTTTGGAGAGACGACTCTTTTCTATGACATGTAACATTGACAATATACACATCTAATGAACACAGTCGACACAATTGTCTCCGGCTTAATTCATTTTAATACCATAAAATATCAAACTTAAAATAGAAAAAGTTGCCATAGTCGGACATTTTTCTATTAAAATTTTCGTTCTTTGTTGACAAGGTTAAGTAATATAAATGTTCGTACTACAACTTGTCTCAATGATTAACAATTTGAAAACTACTGCTTTAATGAGTTTTGACTAGTAATTTACGTTAAATATAGATATCCTTCCCAAAAGGATGAAACCTTTAGCCTGGAACATAAACAATCCAGTTTAGCATAGTTTGTTAGTAGATTGTACATAGAAGTAGGAAAACCTGAAGGAAATCTTCAAGGAAACCTAATGTCAAGAACCATCCGTTCTTTGGGATAGTGTATATCTTACTCGACATGCTAAAGGGTCGAAACCCAATTCCCATTATAAGAAATACAAATTTAAACAGTGTATATCTGCAAGTAATAGTAGTTCAAGTTCGAAAGTTACAAGTGACTATATATAGAGAAGAGTGCGGACCATCCTTTGCAGTTCCTAATTCTATGCGAACCAAAGTTACTCCATTACGTGAACCATTAATGATTCCTATAGATCAGTTGATAAGGCGATCATTAGTAGGTATTCCGGCCTGCTATTAAAACTTAATCGAATAATCAACATGATTTACATCTGCCGAATATTCCTGCAAGAAGATCATTTTTCACGATGCTCGCGATGCAGTTGTAATAACCATAACCAATCCCTTCGTAGTATATACCTATAGCTACTTTTTATTTCAGTTTTGCTTTAGAAGTTTATTGCAATTGCCGTTCCGGCTTTAGAAATTCACCAATTAACGAATGGACACACATGGAATAGTGGAAGATATAATGATGTTTTAATGTTAAGAAGTATGGTTCCATAATAGTTATTATCGCAAAGAGTATTAGGGTTTTATTACTGTGTGAATAAGACCTTTCTTGACGCAAAGATTTGTAAACCTTATTTTTTGCATATTTATAATAAGGAGCGGGATTTTGATTCTCCGAGTGAGAACTTTTCGCAAGCGAGATGTTATATCGTGACATCCTTTTTTATTACTTGCCAAATCGTAAGGAGGAAACATAACGGGCAAAAAAGTCACTTCTCGCTCGCGACAAGTTCTCTCTTGGAGAATCAAAATCCGGCCCCACATTTTAAATACAATATACCAATTTAAAGCCCGAAATTACTCACTAAATCACTACACTACAAACGTAGAGTAAAACGGTCAAACATCAAAAGTCACCCGTGAGGATACACGTAAAACAATCTCAAAGTTGCGGACACTTGAGCAAACATTATTTTCTGCACAACCACAATCATATTTTAGAGACAGGATACCAATTTAAAACACGAAATCACTCACGGAATCGCTACTGTTGCTTGTGAATAATTCGAACGTCGATTCAAGCATGAAATGGTCCAACGTCAAATGCAAGACACACGTCCAATAATTTCAAAAAGTATGCAACCCACGCAATAATTGTCTGTAAAATAATAGAACATGGAAGAAGAAGAAGGAGATGGACTGAAGGGTTACGTTATGGATATAACGTAACAGTTTTATATGATAGTTATGTTAGAGAATCGCTTATGCAACTGCGCTATTTAAATCACGAAATCACTACACTTGCTTGTGAACAATCTTAACGCAGAGTCAAAAGTCAAATATCTTATAATAACAAAATATATAACGCGAAATAACATGGAAATTCACATGGAAAGGAAGATGGAAAGCGACTAATATTTTTAACTGCGCATGCTTTTAACATATCGTTTTCCTACTAATGTCCCGTTCATTTCATTTACCGTCAAACGTAATATAACCTTTAAGAATTTGAAAGTTTTCAATTTGATTTAAGGAAACTTTAATACGCTACATAAATTCACTATGCCAAATTTAATAAATCGGTACGGATTCGCACCGCACAACTTTCCGACCATACCCACTACGATTTCGTAGAACTCGTGGACCGTAATAGTAATTTTGTTCGGAAAGTAGAAATTTCCCAGAAGTATAATGATCAATCGTAATCATTAATCAATCTCATCTCCACTTTCCGATCAAAATTACATTTACAGCCATCGAGTTCTACGAAATCGTAGTGGGTATGGTTGGAAACTTGTGCGGTGCGAATCTGTACCAATTTATTTAATTTTGATGACATCTAGCGTCAATTTCAATACTTGTAACGATAACATCATATATGTAATACATACTATATGTAGTCCTCAATGTAAACTGCCTATGCTGGGAATTCACTGTGAGACTTTCCAAGTTAGTCCGACAGAGCCAATCGAAACTGGTACAGTGCACAAATTGCGCTTGCGTGAAATATTTTTGGGAAAACCACGCAACCACCAATACATATAAATGACATGATCAAATTTTTAGATGGTATATATGCAAGTCAACAATTATTAATGTCATAAAAATAAACAAGGTACCTGCAGAAATATAAATGATAAACTACATATTTGTTGGTTTTTAAATAGGATCACTTTGCATATTTTTGACGTTGATTTTCACACGGAACAATTGTGCGCTGAGTTTTCCAAGACAATAAAACGAAAAAGTGAGGAATTTCAAAAACGGCACAGCGGATGGGCCTTATTCACTGTTTCGCATCTTAAAATGAACATTAACCGGTATGAACTACTCCGCGGCGGCAACTACATCCCACTTCCCAAGGACATCGAGCGAAAATATGCTTGCATCAATATGAGAAACAATGATGACGCGTGCATCGCCTGGTGTCTTACAGCAGATCTACATCCGGCAGACAACAACGTGAACAACATTACTAGGACGACCAGTTATCCACATTATACGGAAGTATGAGTATTTAACTAATGTTTAATTTCCGTTTGACATGAAGAAAACACTATTCTTAGAAAAATAATAATAATATGAGTATAAATATATACGGCTTGAAATTTATAACTAGTGAAAAGAGGAACATAGTTGTAGGGCCACTTTATTATAGTAAAGTGAAACAAAGCGTGCAAAGGGCTTTGTCGAGTCGTGGCAGTTGTGGAAGGCGATTTCCTGAGTTGTGACAAAGGAGTAGATGAGTGAAAAAGAAACGTAACCAATAAATGAATAAACCAAATTCTTCAGTTCCAACAATGTTCTTTATTTAACAACCAACCCAAACAACAATAGGTCGTGGTTATGAGGATTTTGCAAACAACGTAATAAATAACCCAACGGCAAGCGCGTATCCCAAAACCAATTAGGTATACCAAAAACTAGTGGCACGCAGATTATATACCCGAGGCAAGAAAACCACCAGCAGTCACACGACCAGGCCAATCAAGTGAGTTTCGACGCTTGGCAGACCAGCCGACTCTCGCAACTACAACAACCGACGATAGAGCGCGGCAGAGTTGCCCAGTGCAGCAAATACAGGGGCAACCAAAGTAGTTCATGCCAAATCCGTCGCATCTGCCCCCACTCGAGGAACCAGGAACCGTGAACTTGCCAACGGAGTAACCCCTTCCGAAGAGTAGAACCGGCGGAGGTGGCTCAGGTGGAATTGTCCACGGCGCTGGCGCGTTTCTGGGTGCTCTAGCACAAAGGTTTTAGTGGCGAGCTTCTGCGCGACGCG
>JARJEB010018626.1:0-10430 GCA_030264535.1 Liometoxenus newtonarum | reverse complement strand
CCACCTGTAGTACTCTGATAGTGAAAATAACTTTTGTAAATTATGTTCCCAATAACTCATGAAGTGATGATCTGCATTACCTACCAAACCGAAGTTGGTAACATTTTGACAGTTTTGACGCAGCCATATTGACAGTTACGTCATTAAAACGAAAAACGCAGTAAAAAGTGGATTACAACAAAAAAACCATCCGTTGTTTTATTGTTTCACACCGGACATAATTGGGCTAAATAGGATATGCTCTCTCCATTTTATATGCTTAAAGTTTTGACATTGACACTTTGCGCACCACCTGTACCCTGATAGTGAAAATAACTTTTGTAAATTATGTTCCCAAGAACTCATGAAGTGATGATCTACATTACCTACCAAACCGAAGTCGGTAACATTTTGACAGTTTTGACACAGCCATATTGACAGTATTGACAGTTACGTCATTAAAACGAAAAACGCAGTAAAAAGTGGATTACAACAAAAAACCATCCGTGGTTTTATTGTTTCACACCGGACATAATGTCCTTTATATAAACATTCGTATCATGTTAATCAAAACCCCGAAATCGAAATTTGTAAAATACATTAAAAGAGGTGCTCTTGTTGCATTTGTATTCGAAGCAATTGGCTTTGCTGCTTGTTACGCTTGCTACTACAAATTAAACACCGAAAGAGGTAAACTCCGTACAGGCGTACACGATTTTATGATTCATTCTCTAATCTAATTAACCTATTCCTATTTTTAGATTTTCGGCTGTATATGAGAAATACTTTCCCACCAATTTTGGAATATTATTACAAAGTTGGCGAGACATTTGGTGATCTTGACACTCGTACTAGAGATAAGGACTTCTGGATTAAAACCGCATCAATAAAATAAATGGCCTATCGACAGTACATTCAATCTGCACTTTGGTTAATTGGTACCGGATCAGTTGGCTTCGGTTTATTAGTGTTTTGCACTTCAAAGGATTCAGACGAACAGGAGTTGTTGGTATGTACATGTAGTAGTAGTGCTTTTGATATACCTACTCTAAACTGCTCTGTGTCGTTTCGAGTTACTCTGAGCAGCTACTGTGACATATGTCGACGAAGTCATTGTCTAATCAAAATTTTTGTTTTAGAAATTTCCAGGGGTTGAGAAGAATCCGTCAGTGAGGAATAAACAAAACGAACAGTTTATGCGAGTTATTCAATCTGCATCTGAACGTGAAACGCCAATATATTTGCTGCCGAAGAAAGATCTGGAAAAAGCAGTTGGAATACATGATGGATCTGGATCATCTAGATAGAGCTGAACGTAAATTGGAAATATTACAAAAACGCGAATTAGAACGACAGATCAACAAACAATGTCGTAAAGATGATCACGAACTAGTCGACGCTAAAGCTCAGAATGAATCAATAGATTATTTTGAACAAAATTTCAAAGATAAAGAGAAAGAAATCTTGTATTTAATCAAAAATTCGCATGATATAGCTAAAGAGAAATTACCAACACATTTTGATAATATTTCCAAACAAATATTAATTCTTCAAAAATATGTAGCAAGTAGTAATTTGTTTTTGCGTACGTACGACATCAAAGTTTATCAAAAAATCATTCAACAACTAAATGGACAGCTTAAAGATGTCGAGGCACGTTTGATGCCTAAGAAAAAATTCGGTTTTCGAGTTAAGAAGTTTGATAAAATCAATACCGACGTTATAGATGGCAAACTCAATGGGAAGTCGCAACGCAATGATATGCATTTGGATGATAATTATTCTGGTTTTCGCAATGAAGATGGGAAACATTTGCAGTTAACGTCCGCGGATATATTTAAAAAGGACGTTACCCTTAGCAATTTGAACAATTGTACTGTTCGAATTCATGGGGCACCGTCAACACTGCACATGAGCAATCTAAAGAATTGTCAAATATTTTCCGGGCCCGTATCCACCTCAATATTTGCTGATGATTGTAATGATAGCACGTTATTTATTAGTTGTCAACAGTTGCGATTGCACAGTTCCAAAAATGTTGACATTTATTTGCATGTTACCAGTAGAGCTATAATGGAAGATTGCAATCAAATTCAAGTAGCGCCTTACAATTATGTTTATGATGGCATTGACGATGATTATCGAGTTGCTGGATTGGATCGAAGCATTAACAACTGGCGATGTGTTGATGATTTCAATTGGCTTAACACTGAAAAGAAGTCGCCACATTGGAATATTTTAGAACCAGCTATGCGTAATAATTCGTATAATCAGCAATTTTAATGCTTTCTCACATCCTATTATAGTAGAAATTATATAATGTTCTTTATTGTATGTAATTTCTTCATTTTTAATAACGATTTAAACTAAAGTGGCTTTGATGTTAAATTTGAAAACACAAATTTTTATTCCAGTTCGATTTACCTACCTAAACTACTTGGAGTAGTTGCTAACTTCCAAAATAAAAAGCGAGAGCTGCTAATGAAAGACTGAATTGAAGTTTGGAAAGTTGGTTGCTCAGTTACTTCCTCATTTCCGATCATGTTAGGTGCGTTCCAGCATTGTCACCGTGTAACGGAACGCACTCCGATCGGATCAGTTTTCGAGAGAGTGTAAGGCTGATTTCCATGCAGCGATTTTGCGTGATTGCTGTAATAGGCGATAAACCCAACTAGTTTCTATTAAATACTAAACATAACATAGTTACATTGGCCGCAAAACTATTTACCAAATTCCTGAGTAAAACTAGTTGAAAGTTTTCATCGGATTGCAGGTCTCGTAAATCGTCACATGGAAACTAAGCTTTAGTTACTTTGCCATGGCTGAAGTAATTAAATAGATTTCTGTAATTTCTGACATGAGAATCAAGGTCAAGCCTTGCTGTCTGTCAGTTGTCGCTGTCATAAATCGAAAGTTTTAACAGATCTTCTAATTTTTTCGATATTGATAAAAACTCAATTAATCGGGAAACAATGGCAGCGAAATTAACTCCACTTGTACAAAGTGAGTATTGAATTCGTTGATATTACAATGGATATTACTTAATATTCTTGGGAAATAAAATAATTACGTAACTTTAACCTCACTGTTTCGTTTCTTGTAACATTTTCCAATTTTCAGAGCTTATTGCTGATGCCAAACCCAAATTGGCCACTTTTATGCGTTATGCTAAAGTCGAACTTACTCCACCATCCCCTGGTGACATTCCAGAAATTCGTAATGGAATCGGTAAGATATAAATTTTTCATAAAAGTAAAATACTTGCGAAAAAATGGCCCAAAAACTAGGGTCACTACTTTCATAGTTATATAATTGTCAAATCGTACTATCTATTCACACATATAAACAAACATTCGTGGACATTCTTTTGACACAGGCATATAAGTGAAATTTTACGGATCATTTAGACCGTGTAAAGCTCCAAGGCTTCAATAAATTAAACATTTTTGTATCCAAGAGTTGCGATATTCCCATTTTATGCTACCTGGAGTTGTTCGGAGCTAACCTGAGTGTTTTATTTAAAGCTGTATATCGAAATCTCTAGGTTTACAAGAAAAATGTACAGAAAATCAACATTAGAAAAGACCAGTGTTCGTTTTACCACTGCTTCACTTCAATAGCGCCGTGAAGTGAAATGGAAATGAAAATGGTGCTCTCCAAGCGTTTCAGATTACCTCAAACGCTTAAAAAATTCGTTCTCGTGAAATACTCAGATTGAATACCACTCGAGGTAAAAATTTTCATGGAAATTGAGTGTTAAGGTTGGTTCATGATTCACATAACTTAGACATAGAACATAACCTGCAAAGTAGAAACATACAAAATACTCTCTGAAATACTATACTACGGTTCACAATGACACGTAGCATAGCATTTTGCATGTTTCTACTTCGCAGGTTATGTTCAATGTCTATAATATGTCAAGCATGAACCATGCATTATTTGATGCGAGCGTGTTTCTAAATTTTCTCGTGGCATTGATCAAAAGCCACTCGCCTACGGCTCGTGGTTTTTATAAACAATGCCACTCGAAAATTTGCTAGGCAACACACTCGCAACAAATAACACTAAATTTCCGGAAATGACCTCTTGTGGTATTATATGATAAAAAAATTGCTGATGCGGTGGTTAAACGAACCCAGGGTTTTAAGAAAAACTTTTACGATTTAATGAAATTTCTGCTTATAGGTAAATTAATTACTGGGGCCAGGACAGGCAAATGGAAGCAACTGTCTGTAAGAGAAGCATGGCTCAACACATTGGTAACTGTGGAAGTTTTATGCTGGTTTTACGTTGGCGAATGCATTGGCAAACGACACATTGTCGGTTATGATGTTTAAATTAAATGTTCTTGAGTCATTGATTAATAATGATTAGTTATGTGGTTCACAAAGTAGAGTAAATAAAAAAAAACAATTTCAACAAAAGATGTATGTAACATAGGTAGATCCTTTTATTTACATCATCACGTCTCACATCTATCTTTCACTTAGCGTTCAATATTTTAAAATTTAAATAATATAAATATTTAAATATTCCTAATAATGCACCATTTTAATACAGTTTACGTGCAAATATCTAAAATGTTTTGCCTACGCGTTATTTATTTAAGTCTATTATTATTAACTGTTGAAGGAAAATTCCCTTTTCCTTCTGTGATCGACAATTTAAGTATTTGCGTGTTTCTAAGACACATCTAAGCAACATCAAGATTAAGTCGAATATTTCAATTAATCATTTTTGCCCCGAAAAACACTGCGCAGTAAAAAAAAGGTTACAGTGATTTTTGTTATACTGGGTTCGGCGAACACATTCAGTAAGTGCTCCTCCCACAAATGCCCACCACATTTGAATTGATTGTTGCTATTGGTAAGCTCGTATGTATCGTATTTGTCAAAAAGTCAAACAAGTCAATGTCAAGTTTGAAGTTTCATTTTTTTGAATTCTCGCGCCTGTTTTTAATGTTTAACATGAAAAATTACTAGCAATGATTTTTGTCCCGAAAAACACTGCACAGTAAAAAAAAAACTAATAAAACGTTACAGTGATTATTGTTGTACTGGGTTCGGCGAACACATTCCGTAAGTGCTCCTTCCACAAATGCCCGCCAAATTTGAATAGATTGTTGCTATTGGTAAGCTCGTATGTATCGTATTTGTCAAAGTTTCATTTTTTTGAATTCTCGTGCCTCTTTTTAATGTTTGACATGAAAAATTACTAGCAATGATTTTTGTCCCGAAAAACACTGCGCAGTAAAAAAACTAATAAAACGTTACAGTGATTATTTTTATACTGGGTTCGGTGAACACATTCCGTAAGTGCTCCTCCCACAAATGCCCGCCAAATTTGAATTGATTGTTGCTATTGGTAAACTCGTATGTATCGTATTTGTCAATGTCAAGTTTGACGTTTCATTTTTTTGAATTCTCACGCCTGTTTTTAATGTTTAACATGAAAAATGACTAGCAATGAACTTACTGAATGTATTCGGCGAACGCAGTCTCGATTTTTTGCACTCCGCATGCGATTTGTGATTTTAAAGCTTTAACGCAAGCGGATTGGTTGGAAACTACTCCGAAAAAAATAATTACTTTTTGTTTCTCTGCTTTGGTGTTTCTCAGGCCAATCAATCTATTTAGTATGCATGTTTTTAAAACTTATATGTATGTGTATAGGCCAGAAATATGTAACAATGAGGGTTTAGTTTGTAAGATTAATCTACAAAAATTAGGATTCTTTCGCTTTCATATTTTTCAGTATTTGATCCGATACAGCTTTAGTTGCCTTAGTAGCATTCGGAATCAAGAATCGATCCATATCCGAAATCAATAAAGAATCACCATCGGGTACACCATATTTAAATGTTATCAAGTCTGGCACTCGTTTTTTGGCCGTAATTTTTACAATTGTCGATAATGGACGTTTTACAATAACTTCACCTGTATCATTCTTATCGGGCACTTCTCGGATAACGACCAAATGGGTGTGTGTCACAAGCAGATGACTCTTGTACATAAAACCACTCACTTGAACTTCTTGACACGGATAATGTTCAATTACATTTGGCTCTTTCAGCCATGACTGGATGGAAACTAATTCTTTATCATCGTCTTCTTCTAAACTCTGGAAATTTATGAATGCAAGTTAAAAATGTCAGTGGGGAAATGGGGTCATTGTCCCGGAAAATTATGATTGCTTACTGGATCGGTAGTCATGCTGTCATCCTGATCGTCAATGCTGAAAACAGGCGCAACATTCCTATACCGCTTTCCTTGTTTATCCTCACTCGAGACATGTCGTTCTTGCACTGGCGAATTAGTCGGATTTACAATATATTCGAATAGCATACCTTTCACTTCCGCCGATTTTGACTTCATTGCAGCGGATATTTTGCCGAAAATATCCGAAGACTGTTTGCCTTGATGCGATGGCACTTTGGAAATTGCTGTACCTGATCAAATATCCAAACAAACATCTTAAAAGTCACAATGTTGCAGGAATGGCATGCCAGCTTGCACCGGTACAAATAAACACGGTTTGCACCAGGGTGCAAATAAACACGGTTTGCATCAGGGTGCAAATAAACACGGTTTGCAACGGGTTCAAATTAACATGGTTTCCACCGGGTGCAAATAAGCACGGTTTGCACCAGGGTGCAAATAAACACGGGTTGCATCAGGGTGCAAATAAACACGGCTTGCACCAGGGTGCAAATAAACACGGTTTGCACCAGGGTGCAAATAAACACGGGTTGCACCGGGTGTAAATAAATGCAGTTTGCACCGGGTGCAAATAAACACGGTTTGCACCAAGGTGCAAATAAACACGGTTTGCTACGGGTTCAAATTAACATGGTTTGCACCGGGTGCAAATAGGCACCGTTTGCACCAGGTGCAAACAAACGTTTGCACCCGCCATAAACCTAAAATTTATAATCATTTGAATCTTATTGGCGAATAACACGCCACATCCAACCGTTGCACCCGGTGGATTGCTTCCGATATGCCACTGTAAACTACTGAGAGTAGTTCCGACTGATCAAAGTACTTCCGAACTACTCAGAGTAGTTAAAAATTGGTGCGAATGATTGCACAGAATGCACCCAATTGGTGCGTTCGGCGAATAAACTATTGCACCCGGTGCAAATGCCATCCCTGATATGTTGAAATATAAACGTAACGAATCAAATGTAATGAATTTCAGGAACATGAGCACTAATTTTCATACCTAAACGTGGTAAACATACAACACATTGATAAGCATTGTGATCCTGTAAGCAGCGCTCGTAGTCGAAAGCGTCGTGCAAAGCAGCGAAACCACCGGTGAGCAAAGAAACGTATTTGGTGTTCTTTTGAAGAAACGACGCTACAACCATATGGGTGTATTGATCTTCTTCGTTGCGTCCGGATCCCAGGAAACATAAATGTTCTCCAGCTAAAGGAAAAAAATTTGCGATAATTTACATCACAAAAATTAATACGATTCGATCGTACCTGCACTGGAATTAACAGCTAAAGCTTGCCGTTGGGAACATAACAATCCTTGTACAGCAGTTTGAAAGGCACTCGGCTCTTGTAACATCAAATTACAATCTAAATGAAAAGCAGTGGGCATGTGACCGGAATTATACTGTTCGATCGGACGGCAATCGACTAAAAAGAACTTCACACCTTCCTGTGTCCCAGTACTCATCATGGTTCGATGAAAACAATTATCAATTAATTCATCAACAGACACTGGTAGACACAATGCCTGTGAAACGGATTGCGCTGCTCCACCATCTTTTCCATTATAAAACGGTTGCATTAATTCAGCTCGAAAACTCGTTGGGGTTTTGATGCAATAATATTGAGCCAACGAACAAAAATCGGCAACATCTTCTGCGTCCAAAGCAGTAGGCATACCAGATATAACCGAAATAAGATTATCTTTACTTTCCCCTTTCATGGACATAATCTGTTCACGTGCATTTATCACCATAATCAAAGACAGAAAAAAGATAAAGAACGGATCACTTTGCTGAAAGTAATAATCCCACATTGTGATCGTTACGTTAAGATTGCAAGTTGCTGCGAATAGTGACTGGAACCAAGTTAAACAATACAAATCAGGAGTGATTTTCTTCGTGTCCAAGAACGAACAAAGCTCTGGATCATGGTATTGTAGGAGTAATCGTAAAATGTGAAAAGCGTTGCCATCCTTTTGTGTTCCTTGTGGAATATAAGTATCTCGAATGCCCTCAAATAAATTGTACATCGCAGATTTGCTTTCTCTAAGCGTAATAAGTGGTAGCAATAGTTCAATCCAGCCATTGTCTCGTTTATATTGCAAATTGCGACTTTTGCAATAAAATGTTAAAATACTTTCCAGTTCGGAAGTAATGGACGGTTTCTCCGCTTCTTCGTTGCCCAGTTTGGCAACGAAATTTGTGCAATCCTCACGTAATACGGTCTGATTTGGAAGATCGTAGATTTCACTAAACTGTTCAATTTGGTTTCCTTTGTCGCATACGTCAAGGCATATCTAAAATTATTGAAATATTTTGTTATCCTGCAGGTGCACACCTATTAATTGGGAATCATTCTACCTGCCATACTTCCGACCTCAATCTTTCAGGCAATGGCTTTCCTTTGCATATGCAGTAAATATCTGTGGCAGAACATTCCTCCAGTAGAGCATTTTCCAAATCTTGCACCCTTAAACGATAGAAACATTTAGTCAGTGTGATAAACTAGGAATTAATAACATTTCTTACCAGTTAATATTATCTTCCTCTAATAGGGACATTTTACATTATGATCTTCAGTTATAATCTGTGTTAGTAAGTATTATTTACATTTAATTAACTAAAGATAACGTGTCAATTTGGATGATCCAAGGTCCAAAGACCTGCGTTCCTTTATCGCATTCCAGCGTACCTCAAAAAGCGCATGCGTGTATCATCATAACCAAAACTTGGGTGCGTTCCTTTGACCAGATGCACGATCCAACGATATCGGAACGCACCCAAGGTATTCGATCAGTGGGTGCGTTTTTTTGCTATCTTCCAAGAAGCAGAAGTAAGATTTCGGAGGAGGAGAAGCAAAAAAACGAATTTTTGTCTTCATCGTGTCAGATTGACTCGGTACACAACCACATAGTTACAATCAAGAAGAAATCTTTATAATAGCAGTTCCATTTTTTTGTCATGGTAGCTTATAGTTATTTCCAAAGATTTCTAATAACTACACAGATAGGCTATGAAAATTTGCCCATGTATTTTTGCATAGACAATAACGCCCCTAGCTGGTACACAAATAACTAAGCGCTTGCCCCTAATTACCCAACAAATTTGACAACTAGCCAGACAACGTCATTCGAATTCGAATAAATGTATTGAGTTGGTGATAATCAACATGGCTGCAATCGGGACTGTAATTCAAGGTCATCGCCTATCTATGTAGTTATTAGAAATCTTTGATTATTTCATTATGCCAAAAGAGACGAACCAAGATCGAAAAATAACTTTTTTAGGTTAGGATGCAGCCAAATTCACTTTAATCTTCCTACATCCACCGCCACGAGGGTTACATTCGAGGGCACGCTGTGAATTAAGTTGCCTAACGCCTAAGTTAAATACTCACTAGTCAATTGTTACAAAAGTTGCCTATAATCCACAGGTAAATCCAAAATAATTTCAAGCCAAAAAAATTGAAAATTAAGGTAGGAGAACTCATAACGATATGCAAAACGTTGCCACACTTTTAAATTTCGATTGCTATTATTAATTTGGCGTGCAATTATTTATTATTACACTTTTTGAATTTTTCTTGCAAACGTAATTATGTGGGGCTGAGTTCCATTCAGGTCTTTTAACATAGCTTATAAACGAGAGCGCTTAAAGCGTGTATGCCTGCAAATGGAACGCAACCTAAGTTTACTCCGGATTTATCTATGAAAGTAGCTTGAAACTCTGATTGAAAATCAGGAAAATCTCATGAAAAACGTTTCTATGGCAAAGATTTATTTATTTGGCAATAATTTAGTTATGATTATGAACATTTTTGTTTTTAAACAAACTTAACCTAATATAAATATAATATAAATAATTGTTATAGTATTTCTCACTTTTGAACTCACTCTTGATGGTATTATGAGAATAATCGGATTCTTGACTTTCCTGCTCCACTTTCTCTTGTTTTATTTTGATGTACAAAGGGTCATCGTTATTTCCTTTGTACAACGGATTTAGAACTAATCGAAAATTCTTTTTCGTCCATTTTCTCTTAGGGCCAAATTTGACAGGAACTGGAACATTTTCATCTTCCCGTTGTCTTCTTTTCTTCTTTCTAGTTCTAGTACGATGGTCTCCAACTGTATAATTTGGTATTATCCAACGTTTTCGCAAGTTATATCTTGTTTCGTAATTTATTTCGTCTTGGGGATCCAACAATTCCAATTTTGGTTCAACC
>JARJEB010018617.1:0-10911 GCA_030264535.1 Liometoxenus newtonarum | reverse complement strand
AATTTATTTTCTATATATATATATATATATATAGAAAATAAATTAAAAAAACTATAAATGTAGGTATAGATTTTCTATACATAGGAAATGTCAACATCTTCGCGAGTAGTCGTTTATTTTCTTTGTCATCCAGAAAAATTGTATTTAATCCAAACTTAATTGAATTTCTTTCTTGGTTTCGTGATCTGAGTCAGAAATAAGCAAAAAAACAATGGGAAAGACTTACATATGAGTATCAGTATTAGCAGGACGGTCGTAAAGACACCCACGCCTATATACATGACATAAAAGTCGTGGCTTATGTCGTCGATCGTGCCCTTGCCGTCCACCAACATCGGCGGCAAGAGGAAACCCACTGCGACTCCCAACTGAAACATAACAACAAATTTTATATTAACAAATATAGCGAAACTAAATACAACTCATCACATGTAATACCGCGAAAGCAAGGGATGTGCAGACTTAAAAGATTTTTCTGATTTTCGGTGAACGCCCAGTGTACTCAACATGTTTTTCTTCCACCTAACATCAAATAAATAAAATATGCGGTAATATACAAAGTTAGAAAACAAACGATATTTGCGATTTTCCTATCTATAAAAACGTATATTTCGGAAAATTATTATGGGATTTCACGCTGGGGATCGAACCCAGACTTCTAGCATTTCTTGTCTAATAATTTGAGGGTAACAAATATGCACTTAGGCTTCCTTTGGAAACATATCCAAGAAATTACCAAAAAAATTATTATTATTATTGAAAATATTAAATAACAACCACTTTTAGTAATCTGCCAAAATTTTGACATAACTCTCAACTTTTAGCTCCAGACTAAATACTTATATATACACGAAACTATAAACAACGATAAACTTTCATATGGTTTGGGCTTGATTTCTGTTTTTGTTCTCATATTCGGGATTCGTGGAGCTAGTTGTCTTCAGTCTGGGATCGTCCTACTAGGATGATTCTTACAACATGTCTCGTTCTTCTCGTCAATTCTATTCCGTTCTTTGATATTCTACAATCTATATGATTGACTTCCTTTTGTTCCTTGTGCGTTTCGAAAATTTAATAGGAAGTTCCGCCGTTCCACGAATTCGTAGACAACGCTTCACCGATTTTAGATGACTACATTAAATATCATCCCCAAGGCCGGCCCGATCAAACGAGGGGCCTATGTATAAATCATGTTTGCGGGGCCCATTAAACTCCACTAGAAAAATAAATAACTACATACCTAGTATAAACATTAATAGTATATTATTATACGAGTGATTATGATAATCGCATAATCGCGAATATAATACGACCTATGTTTTTCCCTACACCTTGCACTATTTTTTAACACAAAATACAATTTGTGATTTCTCGATGAAGCAACGAACGAGCACTAACTGACAACTGAAACAATATGGCGGGCGATACACATAGAGCTATGGTCAGAATTCTTCGGGTTCTTGATCTACGAATATACGCGATCAATGTTATTAAATTGTAGTGATTTATGAAAATCCATTAATCACGGTAGTGATTTATAGATACCATTAATCACTGAAAAAATGCTAATAATGACCATATAACTAAATAGGTGTAGAAAAAGTCAATTATTTAACTCTTGTATTATTGTTCTAATTCACTCGGATGGTTACGACACTCGCCTAGCAATAATACAATGATTGAATAATGTACTAATAAATAACATTAACAGTATTGTGAGCCAAATTGGCCGACATTTTGTGCAAACTTAGATATGGGTTCAGTTAATATATGAATATAAAATAAATGTGTATTGGTAATCATACAAAACAACAATAAATAAAAACGTCATTTAAATTTGTATCATTGTAATATATAAAAAGCAAAAATCTTATTGAAATTATACTAATATATTCCATTTTTAGGTGCATGGATACTGTGTCAACACCAATTATGAAAGATGTATTAACCCCAATTGTGCAAATATCCGAAGTGAAGAAAAGGAAACGAGGAAGACCCCGAAAATCCAAAGAAGAAAAAACCGAAGGAGATAAAGATAAGGAAAAGAAAGTCAGGCAACATTCTTGCGATGTCTGCAATAAAAAATTTAAAACTATAAGTTTAATGAAACAACACGTGCACAACTTTCATTCGCATCTGTACAATTGCAATGAGTGCATTGAAGCATTTAGCACTCCCTTGGAGTACGCCATTCATAACAAGACCCACAATCAAGATGCAAACTTTCAATGCGTTTTATGCGAGTATGAAACGCCAGGATTGGATGAATTAATGGCACACACAAAGAAATGTTCGGAAAGAGCGCCACGCTTTACGTGCACACTTTGCAAGAAAGGTTTTAATGTTCGCACTTGGTTTCTGGAACACGCCAATTTCCACACGGGTGATAAACCTTTTGTGTGCGAAATATGTGGGAAAGCGTTTGTTTACTCGCGATATCTATCAGCGCATAAATCCACCCAACATAAAGTTATTGATGGTGAAAAGAAGTTGTTCAGTTGCACCCTTTGCGATAAGGTTTATCAGCATCGTAATAGTTTAGGAATACATATGAATGGTCACACCGGAAATTGTGCTATTTGTGACATTTGCGGGAAACAATTGTCCAGCAAGGAGAAATTGAAATTCCATATGCGGATTCATAGCGGATACAAACCGTTTAAATGCACTTTCTGTGAAAAGGCTTTCACGAAAAAAACTATTTTAGTTGAACACATTCGCATCCACACCGGGGAAAAACCGTATCGATGCGAATATTGTGGTAAGGGTTTCTCGCAGAGAAGCAGCATGATGACGCACGTACGTGGCCATACTGGGGAACGTCCCCATGTTTGTCATTTTTGTGGTAAAGCATTTGTGGCGAAAGCGATGTTAAACTTGCATTTTAAAACATGCAAGGGATATAATTACCAAGCTCAGGATTTAATTCCTAACTAATACAGGTATATTTTCTTAAGGAGCCTCCATACACGTTCAGGAATTCCTCTGAGGAAAAACTGTAGAGTCCTGGGTTGTTTTGGAATTACTGGAGAACGTGTGTGGTAAAAAACTGAGCAGATTTGTGGACCTACATGAGAATTGAAAAATGATTCTGAATAACTGAACAGTCCGTCAGTCCCGGACTGAACAGGCCGACTGTGTTGCATAAGGTCAGTTCAGTGCAGTTTGATTGAGAGTTCGCCAGGACTGCACAGTTTTTCGGAGTCTGGAAATCCGGACGGGCCGACTGTACAGTTTTTCCTGAGAGGATGTGTATGGGCGCCTTTACATACCTACACGTTTTCTTTATAATTTAGATTATTTTACTACGATAACTTTTATTTAGAGAAATTGCGAAGATTCGAAATATAAATTAGGGACTCAATATTGTAAAGGTTCGAATAATATAAAATGATTAATTTATTAACAAATGGCAGTGTGTCAAAATGGCGTTTACGTGTGTGTCATATTTCGGACTTGCCTTTTGATATTCTTTATGTTTCACTAATTTTCTTACTAATATTAAGGTATTTTTGATTTTTCTGTACGAAAAAAACTAAATAAATTGGGTTGTATATATTTTAGAATTTTAAGTAACTCAATACAATTAAATTTTTTTCAGCAACAAATTACTGATTCAGGTACTATTTTTCTTTTACATGCATATTTTTTCTTACTACATGAGCATATATATTTCAGGAATATAAGAAATATACAAAAAAAAAATGGTTCCAAAGTCGAAGAAACAGACATATCATTCAAATCGCAACTATTTCAATATACAGAATGTTCAAAAAGTTGAATCACCAGGATAGAACAAAGGACAACACTTTTTTATAAGAAGTTATGTTTTATATTTCATCCACTACTCAATTATGTCTCAATTATTTCATAACAATCAGTTGCTTAATGCATATCATTATATAAATCATAGTGACTTAGGTATCCATGGCATTATGGACTCATAATCCCATGGACACGTGTTTATTATTCATAATGCCATCGATACCAAACATAGACTCGCTGACGCGCATGTATCTTACAAACGGAAGAGCTGATTTGGAGGTTATATGTGTTAAATGTCATCGCAGATACACCAGTTTCACAACTTTCAGAATTTATGGTTGAGAGCGTCGATTCGTCAAAAATAGTGATAAATTTTGCTAATATAATTGAGACATAATTAAATAGTGGTCGATAAAAAATAGTATTATTGTCCTACCTTCACCCTCGTAAATAATATATTATAATCAAATCGTGAAGCTTACTTAAGTAGAATACTTAAAAGTAAGTTATCAATGAGAAAACAATATTCGTGTTTAATTTTAAGAAAAGCCTTTTAATTTCACTTTACCTGAACCTGGTCCATTGAATTCGTCAATTGCTTAAAAGGTGATTTCCTTATATCAATAAATGAATAAGACTGGAAAGTTTGCCCAAAATATTGTAGTTATTGTAATTTTCAATGTTAAAGTTTATGTTTTTGTACTATTTTTTTCCGTATACTGAAAATAACTGAACCACTCTACGACAAATATATTTATTTTTTAGGAATATTGATGATGTATTAACTCCAATTGTGGAAATATCCGAAGTGAAAAAGAAGAAACGAGGAAGACCCCGAAAATCGGAAGAGGAAAAGAGAGAATCAGCGAAAGCAAAACAAAAAAAAACACGCAAAATGCACTCTTGTGATGTGTGCAGCAAACAATTTAAATCCCATGCGTTAATGAGACAGCACGTGAGCAACTTTCATTCGAATATCTACAATTGCAATGAATGTCCTGAGTCGTTCAGCACTCCCTTGGAGTACGCCATTCATAACAAGACACACAATAACGAAAATCCAAATTTTCAATGCGTTTTATGCGAGTACGAAACGCCAGTGTTGGATGAATTAATGAAACACACAAAGAAATGTTCCGATAGAGCGCCTCGCTTTACGTGCACTCTTTGCAAGAAAGGATTTAATGTTCGCACTTGGTTTCTGGAGCATGCCAATTTCCACACGGGTGATAAACCATTTGTGTGTGAAGTATGTGGGAAAGCGTTTATTTATTCACGTTATTTGTCAGCGCACATATCCACCCAGCATAAAGTAATTGAAGGCGAAAAGAAGTTGTTCAATTGCACCCTATGCGAGAAAGTCTATCAGCATCGGAATAGTTTGGCAATACATATGAATAGTCACACCGGAAATTGTGCCATTTGTGACATTTGCGGTAAACAGTTGTCTAGTAAAGAAAAATTGAAATTCCATTTAAGAATTCATACCGGATACAAACCGTTTAAATGCACTTTCTGTGAAAAAGCATTTTCGAAAAAAACTGTTCTGGTCGAACACATTCGCATCCACACCGGGGAGAAACCGTATCGGTGCGAATATTGTGCGAAAGGTTTCTCACAAAGAAGCAGCATGGTCACACACGTGCGTGGTCATACTGGGGAACGTCCCCATGTTTGTCATTTCTGTGGTAAAGGATTTGTGGCTAAAGCGATGTTAAACTTGCATTTTAAAACTTGCAAGGGACATAATTATCAACCTCAGTAACACTAAATATTACTCACCCTAATCTAACTATACTTTTATTAGAAATACTTCTAGTTATAGTTTTAAGTTTTAAGTTGGAACTTTCGAATCTGAATATTTTTGAATATTTTATAATTATTTTCAAATTTAGAGACTGGTTTAGTATAATTTTAAACGTAGGAAAGGTCCAGTATTGTATATCTTAGAGAATTTTAAAATTATTGTTCAAAATAATCAAGCAAACTCATTAAGTAACATTAGCTGTGTTTTATTCACACTCAGTACATTCAGATCATTTCTGAGCCACTCAATTGTGAATTTCGAACGCACTCCAGTTGCGATATAATAGAACACTCAGAAACTGCAGTTAGATTTTTGTGTTATTGCGCACGCGCTCTAAAGTGATTGTAAATTGTAAATTTTTGGGATATTTCAGCTAAGTTTTTCAGTCACTTGGGCGTCCTGTTTTACTAGGGGAAGTGAGCGAAAAACTCAGCTGAAGCGTCCCAAAAATGTACACTCACTTTTGATAACAAAAACTTGACCGCGCTTCCTGAATGTTTTATTCACCACTGGAGTGCGTTCGAAATCAAACCAACAGGGATGAGTTAAAAACGTCAAACTAACCTTTTCATGAATGTTTTTGTATACGCAAGCATATTTTACTCATCTTCGCCGCGTCTCTATCGAATGAACATTGGTTTACCGAAGGGACAACCAAAACTCGAAAATTCGAAATGGCAGGTGAATAGGACAATCAATACCTTTGACAGAAGTCAGAAAAATTGCGGTTATAAGGCCTTATTTTTGACGACTGTCAAAAGTAATGGATTGCCCCATAGTCTGAGGAAATGTTTACCCGGACATTTCGGACGGAGTTGTTCTGAGTAGTTCCGAAATGTTCTGAGTTTACTGAGTGTGAATACATCACAGTTAAAATTAGCAATTTTTGAAACATTTGTATCATACATAGTGTCATTTTAATGGATAATGGATTTTTCCGTTTTAAGGGCACACTCTCACTATTATTATAAGTAATAGGTACCCACATTTTGTAATGTAATTAATAACTTATACTTATGTTATCATCAAAGGCATGCTATCAAAATGGCTGTTGCTATAGCTATAACTATGTGGGCGCAGTATTTTAGACAAATCCATAAAAAAAGTGGATTTTTAACGAAAATAATAAAGTAAAACTCCATGAAGGTACGTGCCTCTAGCGTCTAGCATATTGGTAGTTTAGAAGTAAGGTATATAAAGCTGCTCCATCATTCATTCATTTTCTCATTATTATTTTGAAATTGTGTTTGTAATTTAATTTTAAATGTATAAGAAGCATTCATTATAAATAAATTGAATTCAAAAAATATTTTCACTTCGCAACAAAACAAATCACACAAATCATAAAAAATAAAGCATTTGTCATTAAACAGACACGTAGCCATAGAGGGCGGCTTTGGGGGCTACATCCCCCTCCCCGCGCCCCCGTGCTTGTCATTAAAATGTTGAAATTTGCAAAACCATTCCATTATTTCTTGTAATCATGTTTCTCTTTCAGTATTAAAAGTAGGTACTTCTATCTACAAATATATAAAATGTTAATAAATTTGTGTAAAATTAATTTCATATTTTTCTAACATGTACTAAATAATATATTTTTTTCAGGTTAACGAGGAGTAAACGAAAAGCAAGAGGTAGTAAAGACACCTTATTAGAGATAGTGATGTCATCCCTAAAATCCGAAGCAAAAACATGCGAAGTATGTTCAAAGACTTTTAAAACCGAACGCGGTCTACAAATCCATGCAAAAAGGCACATTGGCAATTTCAACTGTGCCCATTGCACAGAGGGTTTCAAAAAACCAATGGAATACATTCTGCACAAACGATACAAGCATGGTAACGAAGAAATTCCATACGAATGCGTATTCTGCGATTTCAAGTCATCAAGCACCGCCGAAATATCGACACATCTGAAAAGCACGCACGACAAGGTGCCCAAATATACCTGCAGCATATGTAAGAAGGGTTTCAGTGTGTACAGTTGGTTTACCGAACATGCGAATTTCCATAGTGGGCAGAAACCGTTCGTATGTGAATTGTGCGGTAAATCGTTTCCATACTCGCGTTATTTGGCAGCGCACAAAACTAGTATGCACTTCGAGGATGAACATGGCTATCCAAAACTGCATGAGTGTTTAATTTGCAAGAAAACGTATCAGCATCGAAACAGTTTGATGGTTCATATGAATTCACACACTGGTAATGTTGCTATTTGCGATATTTGCGGCAAGACGTTGTCGAGTAAGGAGAAATTAAAATTGCATTATCGTATTCACACTGGTCATAAACCATTTAAGTGCGAATATTGCGACAAGGCATTTACCAAGAAAACCATTTTGGTTGAACATGTCCGGATACATACGGGTGAGAAGCCGTATCAATGTGAATATTGCGAAAAAGCCTTTTCACAAAGGACAAGTCTTGTCATTCATATTAGAAGTCATACTGGAGAACGTCCGTATGTTTGTCACATTTGTAATAAAGGATTCGTCGCAAGGGCAATGCTCAATATTCATTTTAAATCGTGTCGGGGATTTGATGCTCCTTTACCGTTACAGTAACTTTTTAACAAAAGTTGCTTTCGATATACGGACTACGGACAGATATACCTACCAACTTGTTCTCGGAGTAGCTTGGAACTACCCGGTTCACTTCGTGTCTGTCGGCAGGCATCGTTTGGTGATCTTGTCAGCCATGTTGTGTGTGGGGGAGTTGGAATTTGCGGGAAATTTCAATTTACCTTAGAATATTAATTTTCCGCAAATTTCAACCTCCACACAATATGGCTGACACGTGGACCGTCACCAAACGAGGTGCCAAAAGACGCAAAGACACAGAAATCGTTTCATGCGCGAGGGGGATAAATCCAGGGACGCAAAAAGGATTACACCAAAGATTTCTAATAACTATATGTATAGATACGTAATGACCTTGAATTACTGTTCCGATTGCCGCCATTTTGATAAACACCAAAATGCAGAAAGTTTGAAATACATAGCAGCAACCTCAAACAACGTTTACTTTAGTCGCATAGCCAAGTGAAAAACAACCATTACAACAATTAGCCGCTCGCTAGGAAGACATTCGAATTCGAATGACAATCGTTGTTTCGCGAGTTGTCAAATTACGTTTCCTTAAACATAGCAAATAAAAAACCCTCACGGATAGGACTACTGGCGGGTAGAATTATAAGGAAACCTAAACCTAAAAATCTCTAGCCACTGGTACAAGCAACCTTCCTCCCCCGGTAAAGGTCTGTTTATGTAAATATGTCAAATTTGTTACCATATTTTGGAATATTAGGCAACAATTATCACGCCAGGTTGTTTGTGTTGCATAAATGTGGTGGTCATTAGGGGCAAGCGAGCGTTGTTGCTTTGCAAAAATACATGGGCAAATTCTGTAGTTATTAGAAATCTTTGCATTACACCAAATCGCCATATTGTGTTGCACCTAAAGTTAAAAGTCTCGAAATTTGAAATATACCCCAGTTTCGAGTCATCAACGTACAACACAATATGGCGGACCAGTGACGTCACACTTGTGTGTGGATCCTGGGTAGTTCCAACTAGTAGCAGATCGAAAGCACTATTGAGTTATTGACTATAGCGTTTTGTTTTTGTCGTGGAAACAATTGGCTCGTTCCAACAAAGCACCAAACTAGTTCCGAACTGTACGAAGCACGAGCAGTTTTAAAAACTGCTCATGCGACGGACAGTTCCGAACTAGTTCCGAACTACTTTGTTGGAACAAACCTAATAAAACAATAATTGTTTTCTTTGTTTATGAACGAATTATTAATGTTTCCGACTTAATATTTTTTATACTTTTAAGAGTTACTTTAATTTGTTAAATTTCAATGATTTTCAATGATCAAACTTTATAATTACACAACCACTTTGAGAAGTAATTATGTAATTAATCAATTTTTCGAAAAAATACTTTAGCAAATATTAAGAATTAAGAATGTAAAGTTATCATAGTTTAAATTACATTAATTATAATTATTAATTATACATATTTCAATTAAGTTATTGCCTCAAAAAGGTGAAATTCATTTATAATTTCTTGGCGGAGGGCTATAATTTTGCTTGGCCAAATCTGGATTAAACTGCGAATTATATTTCTGTTTAACTTTACTTTTCAGGCCACTTTCCATTTGCTGCTTTTCATTATGACTTCGATTCTCATCCACTTTTTCACCTCTCAACTTAGCAATGAAAGCTTCAGCTTTCCTTCTTTCCTCCCTTTCCCTATCCAGTCGTTCTTGTCGTAGCAATTCCAACTTTCGCTTTTTCATCAATTTCTCTTCGACATTATCATCATCTTCACTGGATTCGCCATCAGCAGAATGTCCTTTTTTCAATTTCTTCTTATTCTTTTTGTGTTTTTTATGTCTCTTTTTGCATTTCTTTGGTTTTGTACATGGTTCAAGTGATTCGGAACGTTTACGTTTACATTTTGGTGGCAACTTAACTTTACTATTTACACCAACTTTACCTTTAACGTGTAACAATTTGTTAATTGTATTTAGAGGATCGTATAGTGTCTTTGACTTCATATTAACTTCGCCTTCCTCTTCGTTATTCTTTTGGAATGATCGATTTGGTGCGACATCGTACCAATTTTTCTTCCCTAGTGCTTCATTGGTATCTTGCCCCAAATAGGTCAAATAACCAATTTTCTTTTCATAAGCTTCCTGCTCTTCTTTCTTCTCCTTTTCGCGTTCTTTGTTGGTTTGCTTTTGTTCAGCCGTTTGCTCCTCAACATCTCTGAATAAGTTGACATGATTTGTTGTATTTTCTTGTGTTTGTTGCGTTGGATTAAGATTATCAAGCTGAATGTACCCATCGGTGTTTACCACGCGTTCGTGGGCTCTAACTCTCAATACATTCGTTCGAGCCTCACGTTCCTAAAACACATCAGATTCGATTAATTAAGCCAATTAGAATTTAAGGAAAACAACGTCTTCTCTATTTATCCTTACAGCTAGCTTTATTCTCTCTTGTTTGACTTTTTCTTCTTCAGTAGCTTTGGCTTCATCTCGCCGAACTCTTGCAATGTTATCTTTCGTACGTACATGCCACCTAAAAAATTATTAAGTTACAGTGCTAATACAATATTTAATTATTATCTAAATACCTCTTTTTTGGTAAAATATTCATTGCACGATTTTAATTTTACTTTTACATGCCCTGATTGCTGATGGATGCTGGTGAGTTTGACGTTTCGTTTCAAGTCAATTTTTGCTAAGACTGGTCGCAGACAAATAGGATTACTCGGGCAACTGCCGTCTCCTTGTATTTTCGTCATACAGCGAGTAAATCGCAAAGTCTG
>JARJEB010018616.1:0-10536 GCA_030264535.1 Liometoxenus newtonarum | reverse complement strand
AACAAAATTTGTGCCAGCGCAGTTGCATAAGGGATTCTCTAATGATTGCGTTATCATTTCATCATTGCACTTACACGTTATCGTTTTCTGGCTGGTCTACCCCAAAATCTGACGCTCGGAAGGAAGCACTAATTTCCTCGACTGTGGTGTTTTGTTACATCTGGCGCCCAACGTGAGGCCCCAGATGTAACAAAACACCACACACAATACAACACAACAAAATTTGTGCCAGCGCAGTTGCATAAGGGATTCTCTAACATATCTCTCACATAAAATTGTTGCGTTAAATCCATAACGTAACACTTCAGTCCATCTCTTTCTTTCTCTTTCTATGTTCTATGATTTTACTGGCAACTGTTGTTTGGGTTGCATACGTTTTGAGATTGTTCGACGTGTAACCTTGCGTTTGACGAACTATTGATTTTAAGTTAATTATTTTTTTATAGTATTAACTCTACTCTATGGAAAAACATACAGAGCATTTATTTTATCATCGAACATAGCATATAGCGTACGTAATGTTCGCAACTAAAATAAACGAGCCAAACTCATGGCAGGGCGATGCACGATCATAGTAATTAATTTGTATGATCATGTCGTTACTGTCAGTTGTCAATTTTGTTCCTTGTCATTCAAATAATTTACACAATCAAAATAGCTCTCACACTGATGCACTGACTTGTCATCGCGGTGTGTCGTCGTCCGTCCCACATGCCCTCTCTCACCCGTCCGTCGGTGTGTCTTTATCAATACAAATTCCCTCTCCACTGCTATGAGTTTAACTCGCTTCTTTCAGCTTGGAACATAGGACATGTTCGTCGGTAAAATAAATGCACGGTATAGTATTTTCTAAAGAGGAAAATTGATAAAATTGTGAGAACTAAATTCAAACGTCGCTGATGGATTCTACAAAGTATAATTAATATAATTTCCTATTTCTTATTGTAGTTCAACTTCCAACCAGTAGTAATTATTGCAATTTGCAAAAGTAAAAGTTTTACTTTTTTTTACTCATACGGACCTTGACTTTAAGATAAATCACATGATTTAGAATTAAGTTTAAATTTATAGTAATGTAACTTCCTCAATTACTTCATCAATTTATCATAGAAGTAGTCACTGTATGATTAATATATGCACTGATAATCAATGTATACTTATAACCTGATCTTATTCAAAACAAGTACAAAATCAAAAAAAAAATGCAGAGTTGTTTTCTTATTTAGTCATCCAGATTTGCTTTTTATTTGTATTTGAGAATATACTATGTTGAACTTGGCCAGAAAGTTGACAACCGCCTGGATGCATGCAACCAGATGAGCACACTTGTTCTATGGGTTGCCCTCATTTTTATTATTATATTGTGTGGTCGTAGAAAAAGTATAGTACGTAATACGAGTGGAAAGATGCAATTGTGCAATGACTCATCGCCAACTCATTATCAGAAACGAGGAGCACCGAACAAGGAAAGTTGAAAAAAAAGAAAAAGTACTCGTTATATCGAATTGGCGAATTCTCAATGGAGAAAGGCTCCAAAAAGTGAAATGTTGTGGAATTACTAACCATAAACGATTAAGTTTTATAGGTAGGTATACACAATTTCTTAATCATCATTTTTTTTAAATTTTATCAATAAAATGAATTTTAGACAAATAATCGATGTGTAATACAGAGCGATGAACTTATATAACAAATTGATCAATCACTCCATATTTTCTATGCACTTTTGAACATGATTCAAGTTAATTTAATAATTTCACACAAATCAATAATTTTCTAGGTTCAAGTCAAATGCATTGTGAACTCATACGACATACCAAGCACGAGCTCCTTCACTTAATTAAATCTTCTCAGCATCATCACATCATTGCATTAGCCACATTCTCCCATTCAGTTTCGTTTGTGGGGGAACGCCTCCTGGAGCTCAACACTGACTAGATAAAGACTACTCTGGTCTCTATTTACTATTTAGTTCTAACTTTTAACACCACTGACCGACCACAATTGTTGCTTCCGATCAAATAACAAATCTATTCTATTGCTTTTGGAACTTGAAAAGCAACCTTCCAGCATTCCACCACATATTCGTAATGTAATGGTTAATCGTCTGGTCAAAGGCCCGTATTGACTATACAATAATGTGTGTTGTTCGCATTGACTTAGAAAGTGGGCCCCACTCCGTCAACCATCAATCCGATGCGGCATAAACGAGCGTGTGCTGCATGCGACTTGCTTACCATTGCTTACATTCAACTCTATGGTTGTTCGTGATAGTCGATTTCGGTAACTGTTTTTCATAAATTGCTATATAATTTCGCGTATACTTCATTTTTTTCTTGTTTTAATAAATTTGTATTTTGCCAAATTAAAGCGAATTACAACCGAGTTTATCCGCGAGCGCGATAATTCGCGCCTAATCAACCCAATAAAAACGTTATCAAAAACGTTAAAGCAAGGAACACAAACACATTTTGGAAATACTTTTCCAATCAATTCCAATTGTTTTACTAAATTATAACAATTCGTAAGTACAAGAATTTATGTGATTGTATATTTATATGTATTAATCAACTTGCGCATAATGAACTTCAATAGTTCCACAGTTGGTTTAGCAAATTCAAGTGACAAATGACAATTGGATCAACAAATTTGTGTCCTAATTGGATTAATAGTGATTTATATAATAAGTTAAAAAGTTACAAAAAGTAACGGACTGTAGTTAGAGTTGATGTTCGAGTTGGTGGCATGAACTTTGACACTCGAAACAAGTCTGTAATCTTTATTTACACAACGCATTAGTCTTCAGGTGATAACGAGTGACTACTAATAAACTTATACAAACAATACAATAATAATAATACATAAATTATGTCCAAAGAAGAGTGATATTGAATATGTACTGCAAGTTGTCCGAACCATTACATTTGTAGTAATTGTTTGATTTTCTATTCAAAATTCCACAAATTCTTTAAAAGTTGCGCTGCTTTGTTTTCATAATATTGTTTTGTTTCTTGTTTATGCATAACATTATAACAACTTGAAATTTCGGTGAACTAAAGTGACTTAAGTGTGATTTTAAAGATATGCGTAGATAACAAATGTTAATCTTCAAGAGAAAGCCTTTTGTTAAATATAAGAAAAAATAAACCGATCACTACTTGAAGACTTCAGATGGAAAGCTCCTGAGAATTGCAAATTTGTAACAATTGACTTAAAACAAGTTTTATTTCAATTGAATTTTTCTTACTTGAGTACTGAAAATTTTATTAAACTTAGTTGTTCTCGTGTCGTGATTGTAATTTTGTGTAATATAAATATATTTTGAAGAGCAAGTTGAAAAAGTACACAAAAAATAAGGAAACCAACATGTTGAACTGCACAAACTTGGAATGCATTTTACATCATCATCATTACTATGCGCAACTTCACCATTTGACACATGGAACTCACGTCGAAGATGGTAAGTCATTTTTGTACCTTCACTTAAGTTAAACAATCACGATATATAGCTTAGTGTTACTTATATTTATAAACGCATTGTATTGAAACATAAATTAATATACTGGGCGTTTAATGTAAACATTGGCCTTATTGACTTGACAATATTCAACAATTTATTACATGTTGTCATTGGATCTTTATACATTCAGTGCTGGGAAGAAAATTCTATTTAGTGTAAAGTTGCTCTTCGCATTGTATTAAATCTTGTATACATATTGATATTTTAAAAGGCTTGATTAGCCTTGATAATAGCCGAGCCGGGTACTTTACCTTGACTGGAAGGTAATTCAGATTTCCTACATGTACTTCTCACACGAATGTTGTTAATACATGTTGTTCCGTTGTTTATATTTGTTTATTTTTGCCCGCAATTAATTACTTTACTACTGAAATATTTAGAAGTAACTTTAGAAGTAATTTTTTTCGTTCATATTTTCATTAATATTTTAATTTTACAATCTCTCGACGGGGATCGAAACTGTACCTCCTGCATTTCTAATGCGCACTAGAAATGATGAGGAACGGGTTCGCTCCCCGTCGAGATCTCTCTACAAAAAATATGAATTTATAATAATTTACTTGGTCATTGGTTCGTTCAAATTGAATTGAAAAATTGAAAAGGCCGATAAATTTTTCACTGTCAATACATGTCATAAATGTATTTAAGCATATAGTATATTATTATATGAGCGATTATGACAGTCATTGCTCACGAAGATGATGTTTGAGCCCACGAGCCGCAAGGCGAGTGGCACAATTCATCTGAGTGAGCAATGGCCATAATCACGAATATAATACTATGCTTTTTCTACACCTTGCACTATTTTTAACACAAAATACCAATTGGATTTCTCGATGAAGCAACGAACGAGCACTAACTGACAAGTGAAACAATATGGCATAACTCACGGTAGTGAGTTATGAAAATGAATAACTCACGGTAGTGAGTTATTCCATATAACTAAATATAACTATATAACATATAACTAAATAGGTGTAGAAGAAATCTTTAATGTACTTATACATTAAGCATTGGTATTGTCGGCAGTCTATTTTATCAGTTTTAGTTTTAATGAAAATTGCTCTATTCCTATTCCTAATGTCAATAGAACGATTGATAATCTTTTTCTTCTAAATCTCCATTTTACATGATCAGTTTAGATTAAAGCGTTGGTGTATTTATAACTTAAGACTTTAAGAGGAAAAATGATGTTGTGCGCTAGTTCGTTAGAAGTACAAGTCTAAATCTGTTCGGCAAGAGAAATAAATTCATTCATTATCGGCGTACCAGACAGTGGTGGTAGTGCATTGGTAAATTAATACGTTAGATAAGCTCACTTTATAGAAACCATTCGACTTGATTTTTTCTGCTTCTTCTTCAACTCAACTTCACTCCCTTCTACTCTACTCTACATTAAGAGCAGAGCAGTTCAAGTATAAGTTGATTAACTCGACAAAAATGCTCAAAAAAAAAACTTCATAAAAATATACGGTTCATTTACTCCATCATTTAATCCCAAGTCCCAAGCGTTTAGCAACCAAAATACAATTCAATGATACCGTTGACTGAATAATAGAAGAAGACTGGAAAGTATATGGATGCAAGTGAAGCTCCTTACCTAGACTAGGCAGAGTGCGCTCCCTGAAACCTACGGTCATATCAAAGAGCAAAAGAGTCCGTCAGAAGAGCAAGAATTAATTAAGCCAATATACGCGGTAGGTCTCTCTGTATGAATGCATAGGCCATAGAAGTAGAAGAATGGAAAAAGAGACATAAAATGCTACGTGACATAATTACCAAATAAACGGAAATATGAGTGAAATATATGTATATACGTGAACACTGCACACGAGCCATACACGTTTTCAGCATTTTTTAAACGTCAATGGCATGTTTCTGTTCTGTGGTCTCATGCGTCTTGCATTTGCCCGTTCATGCCCCCACGGCTTAACGTAACTCAGCTAGAAGTGCGGAACGGCAAAGCACACGTGTTAACCATATGAAAAGCAAAGAGGAGGAGTACTTTGATCCATGGAATGCCATTTTGGCGTCCGCTCCACGGTAAATTATAGCCGCGCGGCAGCGTCGGAATTCACCTTCGGTTGTCTCGGGTTGGCGTGGCGTTTTTCCACAAGGGGACTCATTCATTCTGTTTCGCTCTCATTTAAAACGCGACGGCAGCTGTATATAATTGTCATAAAATTAATAGAGTTAACATGACAGCAGGCGAAGAACGGTAAATATCAGTGTAATAGTTAAGTGCGCAGTTAGTGCCAATTTTAACTGGTTTATGTCTTGCCTCGCACTGTTTACTTGTTTGAGTTGTTTCTTACACGTTGTGCTCTTCGTATAATTATTTTTATATCGGGGTGGTCTTAGTTGCTCATTCTGGTTGTTCAAGAGTTCGATATTAATGTGAATTTCGTACAAAACTCTATACTCATGACGATATTTATTAATATGTTTTATGTATGAACTTGGTCATTGTGCTCCGAAACTCTCCAACTGTTAATGGAAGCAAGTAAACCCACATAAAACTCTCGAGTCCCATAGAATCACTCATCGAATATAAGAGATAAACATCTTTCTCATTTCACTGCGGCACTGTTCCGTTATAATCTTAACGTTAACGTTACGAAGGACTGAAAAAGAACAGGCTGGGTCTTTGTGCGTTCTGAACAGCTGACGGTGTCAGAAGCGCGGTTAATTAGATTTCTTTTAAGAACGTAATTACACATTTTGATAAGAAATGATGACGGCACAGGCTGACTGTACGCATTTACTCAAACCACCATAGTTCACCAGTTCTCAATGAAATTACCAAAGTAATAATTTCAGATAAGCGGGAGGCAAGTGTGTCCCACGTTCTCATCCCATTCAACTTTATACTACGCCAAGAATTTATAATTTTAAATTAAGATTTAAACTGGAAGTGCCTTGATTTTTTTCAATGAAAACACCCGCATCCTCTTACAAAATGTTGTTAGGACATTACAAGTATAACAAAAGGGAGCGGAACACAAATATTTATCATTATTGTTTTGTCTGCTTAAATGTCTTGGCATGGACCCATGTGAAATGAAACTCAATGAAGTGTAGTGAGTGTAGTCTAGTCTAGTCTAGAGCAAAGTAACACAGAAGACAAAACCCTGCGAGATTCCGAGAAGTCGAGTTATTAACGGTTCCTCGATCAAAAGGGGTCCTTAGTTTCGCGGTTTTTGCTCATATCCTTATATTATACCGACATAATGGAGTCTTAAGCATCTCTAAGCGAACATATATGTGACGATAAGGAAACCTCATATCCGCACGATATCAAATTATACCATGCCAGACTATAATATTCAGTTTTCCAGCATGTTCTGCGTATTTCTACTGCAAACCTAAGTTTTACTTATGACTAGGACTAGGAATTAGGATATATTTCGTTTTAATTAAATATGGAATTCTATTGTTCCAGATGAATTAGAGAAAATAGGGAAAGAGAGAGGAGAAGAACGCAAACGAAGGTAACGTCATTGCACGTGGCAATAGACGTCGTCCGTAAGATCGAAGGACCATGGAGGCGCTCAAAGTGGCAGTGCTTCTTCTCTGGATTACGGTGGCAGATGGAATGGATCCTTGTAAGTATATAGTAAATTGCTCCCGTAGGAAGTTAAAAGAGCACGGCGAGAACAAAAGGGGATACTATCTGAATATTTGCATGTCACAAGGGCGGTTTTAGCAGGTTAGCAACGCAGTTAGTGGGCGCGCACCTTTTATGTAAACGCTTCAAGCGAGGCTTCTAATAAAAGCGCACTATTTGCATTTTATACAATATATTAGAAAAAAGTTTCATTAGTCGTCTTGTAGAACAAACACAAAGCGACATTGAAAAATCCCAAATTACTATGCTATGCTGTCAGTCAGCAAACTCGTTTCGCTTAACTATCTGCAGAGTACAAATTGTGTGTTTGTCTTTCTAGCTCAATGCATTGCACCTTTGGGCATGGAATCAGGCACCATAAGGGACGACGATATAAGAGCTAGTTCATCGTTCGATCATTCCAACGTCGGGCCACAGCACGGAAGGTAAATTATTGTTTTTGTACGTACCGCCGGGACGCTATTGTTAATCGCGTGCATGCGATTGTTGTTTTCTGTTGCAGAATGCGAATGGAATTGAACGGAGGCGCATGGTGTCCACAAACGCCGGCAACAACCGAATTGAAGGAATGGCTTGAAATTGATTTCCGCACTGTGCACATGATAACCGGTTCCGAAATACAAGGGCGGTTTGGTAATGGTCAAGGTGCTGAATGGGCCGAAACTTATAAGCTCGACTACTGGCGCCCACGCTTATCCAAGTGGATACGATATAGAAATAGACACAACGAAGAGGTCATCAAGGGTAACATCAACACGTACTTGGAATCGAAGAGTGATCTCGACCCGCCTATAATGGCTAGCAAAGTGCGTTTCTTGCCTTTCAGCTATCACAAGCGAACGGTATGCATGCGTGTCGAGCTTTATGGTTGTAAATGGACTGATGGCATCGTCAGCTATTCGATGCCTCAAGGCGATAAGCGAGGTCAATCATGGGAGTTCTACGACACGGCGTACGACGGTCATTGGGATGGAGAGAAATTGCGTCATGGCCTCGGACACTTGACGGACGGCAAAGTTGCGCCCGACGATTTCAAAGTGCCTCTATACAATCAGGATGTGCAAGGATGGGTCGGCTGGAAAAACGACACGCGCGAACACAAACCCATCGAGATTACATTCGAGTTCGATAAAGTGCGCGAGTTCAGTGCCGTTCACATCTATGCTAACAATCAGTTTCAGAAAGACGTTAAAGTTTTCTCGTCCGCAACGGTGCAGTTCAGTGTAGGTGGCAAGATATACAAAGGCGAGCCGATCACGTTCGATTACATGGAAGATTGCATCTTCGAAACTCCACGCAATATCACCATCAAGTTGCACCATCGCGTTGGTAGATTCGTCAAGTTGCAGTTACACTTCGCAGCTCGATGGATATTACTCAGCGAAATCACCTTTGATTCGACGACCGTTAACGGAAACTTTACAGAGGAGGAAGAAGAAGAAGAAATCGAATCCGAAGACGAACAAAACACATTGCAGAAGGATCAAATAGCCACACCGGGAATTGAAAATAAAAATATCGTCAGTGCTGTTAATACGCCCACCGGATTGGGCCAGTACCTAGGCATAGTGGTCGGGTTTCTAGCAGTGATCGTCGTGCTGATGCTGGCAGGTGCGGCATTCATATGTGTTCAACATCGAAGGTATAAATCATCACCTCGACCGTCGCAGGTGCCCGGCGGTTGCGACAAGGCGGCCCTTTACCGAGAACCACCAGATCCCGAATACGCTGTTCCATTACAACAACCACAAACATCGTGTCGCGCTCCACCATCGGTGCACAATTTCTTTCCCAAACCACCGTCGTGTCCACCGCCGCCGGAACGCTATTATGCCGCCACCGAAATTTGCAATACGGGCTTCGTTCCACCGCCGCCACCATTATCGACACCACCACCTGTCAGACTGAGTCGGCAACCTCGTTATGTGTCTAATACAAGAGCGTACGTAGGTCCTTAGGATGTCTATCGATGTAATAACTGTGATAATACTACCTAACTAACTAACTAACCATTAAATTATCTATCCCCTTGAAATGGAAATTCCGATACTTAAAGTGTGAAAGAAAGCGATTCCCCTTATCCCTTATCAACGTGCTTTGCAAGAGTAGCAAACCCTTTAATTTATTACAATCTCCCATTACGGAACAAATTGGTAACTTTCAATAAATAAAACATCGAAATTATCCTCAAAATGTATGGAAACAAGAAGGCTGACTATTACCAAAACTATTGTTTTTATTTTAAAACAATAACGATAATTTTAATGTTTAATGATAACGAAACCAATAACAAATTCATTAGATATTCGTAATTAATACAATATACATTGGCTTTATATGCGTACGTATTATGTATACACGACAATCTGTCACTGAATGTGGTCTATCTTAGTGGTTATTAATGATATTGAACCCAAACATTGATTAATCAATATTATATTGTAAATATGAAAAACAAAGTATTTGAAAGAAACAGATGAAAACTAACGATGGACATATGCTCTATTTAAATAATATTATTTTTACCTTTGTACATATCCTATACATAAAATACATAAGATGCATAAAATGTAAATAAACCAATTAATAATGAATATAAATTTCGTTTTATTTCGTTTCACTTAGGCCTGGTTTATAATGGCCGTTAACATATCTTATTCCGTTACCGCGAACCTTTAAACATACGTTTTGCATAATTCCGTAGGGTGTAGACATGGTTTGGTTTGGTTTGGTTTGGTTTCGATTTGTTCGGTAAGTTAGATTTACGGAAGACGTCCTACCCGCAACCAATAAAATTTCCGAGACGGCATGCGCCGAGGTCTCAGTTTATGCTTCTATAACCTCCAATTTTCGAGTGTTTTATTACTACTTTATATTAAGATAATTTGTCTTTGTTCAAATATAATCATCATGGTGAAAAAGCTTCTTGGGCAATAATCAGATGATCGAAATCGTGGAATTACAGAAGTCTGCATTATCTACTTCAATATAAACCGCGAACATTAAGTTAACAGCTATTATAAACCAGCCATTGAAATTAAAATTGCCGTCGTTGATATCGTATCCAAGGCCTGGTGATCGATCCTCTTTTCAACATTCTCGATTTATCTCTATAAATATTATGTGAATGACGTCCAAACTTATCTACACTCATACTTGTTTATGTATGCGATAAGACTTGTGCATTATTTGTATACCATTGCTAATTTCACGAAAAGTAATTGAAAGAAGGTATATGCATGGGCGTAGCCAGGATTCCATGGGGGGGGGGGGGGGGGGGGGACGCCCCGCCTGCCGGCTATTCTGGCTTTGGTGGGTAACGTGGTAATGGTGTGGGTATATTTTTTGTTTGGGTTGGCTTTTGCTGAAGTTTGTTTGTGTATATTTT
>JARJEB010018607.1:0-11703 GCA_030264535.1 Liometoxenus newtonarum | reverse complement strand
ATTCTTGAAGTGTGCAGCCCAGATCATACCCATCCATAAGAGGCGTCAGCCAAGTGTGCCGTCAAATTTATAAATTATTAAAAAGTGTACCGTGAGGAAAAAAAGGTTGAGAATCACTGGCTTAGCGCATATAAAATGGAGGGAACATAGCCTATCTGGCCCAATGTTAGCTTTTTAAGCCGACTGAAAGGCAACGTTCTTAAGTTTTAAAATCTGATATTGCGCAAGCGTGAATAAGAGGTGTGCTTTTAGGTTCCACCCAATGGTCTCATCTGACCTGTGCGCTTGCGCAATATCAGATTTTAAAACTTATGAACAATTTTTTTGCCTTTCAGTCGGCTTAAATTCGTACCGGTCTTGTTCCCTCCATTTTATATGCTCTAACGACTAGTGACGCGAGACTGGAGTCTATTTCAAATATCGCACAACTTGGCCTTCCGACCACGGCTTCATGACCAAGCAGATCCAAAAGATAGGCAACTCAACTAACACTCGTTTTTCTAGGAAATATCTCGGAAAATATGGATTTAATCGGATATTACCAAAATGTGAATAATGAAAACCTCAACGGATTCTTCAAGGCAATTGGGGTGCCATTGGCAATTCGTTTAATAATAAAACGATCGAAACCGACAGTTGCAATCTTGAAATTGGAAGACTTTTGGTCCATCACTATCAAATCAACATTTTCATCGCGTGAAAAATCCTTCAAACTTGGACAAGAATACATTGACTTTCTACCAGGAAAAGTAATTAAGGTACACGTAACATGATGATGATTAGGCATGATTATAGGTCTAGCGAAAAATGTGTCCATGTTCCATTTACCTTGATCGCTGAACAGTTTTCACACAAACCAGCTTCACAAAAATTAAAACGAAAAATATTCGTTAATTTGATTTGTTGATTGTCTAATCGATTCGGAATAGTAAAAAAGTTCATCGGAAGAATCACACGCAGATTAATTAATTGAAGTAAAAACCCGTAATTCGCAAATTCGAAGTGTAATAAGGTTTAGGTAAATTTATCTATCATGCTCTTACAGATTTCAACGATTCATTAGTTACAGTTACTGCACAAGTCTAGCGATTTTTCATTTTCAGCTAGATAAGAAATAATTTAGGCTACCGTAGTTCTACCCTTGAAATTGTGGCTTCAGTAGTTCACAAGTAGAAACAGTAGTTCTCAAAGTGCCAGAAATGCATGTGTAACACCCCTTAACGGTTGTATTTACAAGCTCCGGAAATCCTCTGACGAAAACCTGATCAGTCGGTCTGAATACCCCCTCGGCCATACACGTTCCGGAAATCCTCCGAGCTGAGGAAAAACTGTTCAGTCCTGACCTTCAGGAATGCGCAGCGGTCGAAGTCTATTCAAACTGAACTGACGCAACGCCACCCACGCTCCGGTCGGCCTGTGCAGTTATTCAGAATAGTTTTTTCAACTCTCATCCGGCCGCCTGAACAGTCCACAAATCTGCTCAGTTTGTTACCACACACGCTCCGGAAATCCCGAAGGCAAGGACTGAACCAGTTTTTCCTCAGAGGATTTCCGGACCGTGTATGGGACTCTTTTGATGCATGTTTCGTCTCATCTTCACTTGGATTTTCGTGTTGCATTTCATGGTAGGTACTTGAGTGTAATAAAAAATTTAGGAAACTATTCTGGAATTGCCTAACTGTAACTGAATATTGAATAATAGAGTAAATACTAAAATATCCATATGTATATGTTTCTTGTTGTAGAGTGTTACAACTATGGAAAATGAGAAATTGGTAACTCGAAGCAACAGGGATAATGAACTGAAGACAGTCACAACATACGAAATGACTTCAGATAAATTAACGATCACGCTACTGCATGAGAAAACCGGCGTGGAGGCAAAAAGATTCTTCAAAAAGACCCCAACGCCAATTTAATTCCACCCATTGCCTCCAAGCCCCTTTGTTATCTTAAATATTTGCAATTGTTGCTTCGAAATATTCTCAAGCTACTGGGAGTAGTTTGGAAAGCACTTATCGTTTTTTACATTTAGACGTGCGATGCAGTGAAACATATAGTGAAGAATTGACACATGCATCTAAGCCATACCCATTTTCAAAATACTTTACAGGGTTATTTGAGGATGGCACTGGCAATTAAAAAAATAACCGTCATTGTTAGGACTAGTGTGGATAGAATTATAAGGGTAAAAGTACGGGAGGGTTATTTTGCCTTCTTTAGTTTGGATCATAAGTAGGCCTAGTGATCATATTAGCGAACTCTTTTGTGATTGGGTGATGCCAGGCTGTCGCTAGACGCAAGTTGAAGCGTTTAGGCTTCCTAATGGAAAGCACAATCAGTGATTTCAAATTTTATTGAATAAACTTGTCGACACTTGTGATAAAACGAATCAAGGTTAATCTTTAAAATTTTGCACTAATGCCTTCGACTTTTATAACCATTTTAATAACATTAGATATAATTAAATGTTTATCGTACGTGCTTGATTAATTGAAAACTTAAAACTGAATCAAAAGCTTAAATCGTCCCAATATATTATTACTCTAATTTTTGTTAAGTTAATTAATTAATCTTTTTCAATTTCGTTCGTGTGAGTGTAAATTAGTAATCCATAATTTCTAAATAAGAAGAAAAGACGGAAACAAATAGTTTTGCGTTGAGAATAAAATCGAAACAAACCAACGGCAATAAAATAAAATCAGTTACTACTATAAGTCATCGAAGTGGCGAATAAGATCTTTTGCTTATTCTTCTTTTTCTTTTTTTGTCCAGTCTTCCCGCCACCGCCGTTATCGCCTGGAACGTTCGAATCGACATCGTTACTGAGAGAAGCTTTTTCTAAAGCCATTGCGATTGCATCGCTGAAACTACGATTGTATGCTGGCACTGCCGGCAGCATATTATCTTCACATTCGTTATCGCTGTCGAAACCATCATGTCGCCTCGTTGTAAATGATGTTTTTAGATGTGAGCCGGTAACGTTGATCAAACGAGGTGTGGACATTTGAGTAACAGAGGCTGATGTTTTCAATTGAGGCCATGAAGGTGGTTGACGTTTTGCGGTTAACATCTGGAACGCAAGAAAAAAATATAATATAATTTTCATTTAAATACGGAATTAAGGAGAGAACTGTCGAATAGAGGACTGACACCGAGGAGTATCAATTACTACTAAGTGCTAATTATTCTACCAATTGATTTTGCACAAAATCACTTCATCAAGACAATAATGTTCATGACAAATCAAATAATCAAGTGCCATTTTTCTGTATTTACCTTTGCAAAAGAAGGTCCCGACGATTCATTATCATTACCATGCGTAAACGAAACTGGAGAGTTACCGAGCGAAGTGGCTTCAGACGCTTCCGAAATTCTGTGGCATGCACTTGCTCCGGAGATGGAACCAAACTCAGGAAACTGTATCTGTGATTCCAATTCAATATTTGCAGCCGGAACTTTCCCCATTTGACGATTCTCCTCATCGGCAATTCGTTTCTCCCTGCGTTTCTCCTCCCTCGCCCGTTTCTGCCGTCTCTTCTTTCTCAACTCCAACTGCTCGGCAAACTTATCAGCCGTCTCCTTCATAATCACCGATGAGTGCAACTGAATTTCCGCGACTTCAAACTGGCAGGTGACGGGCAAGTGCTGTAAACAACGCAGCCGATTCCGTAACTCTTCCGTCATAGATCCACCTTCCTTTTCAACAATACGACCAGTGATTAACCTCGGCGAAAATTCCAACGACCCATACGTATCTTCCAGCATACGCACATTTACGGAATGTAAATAAATGTGTTGACCATCAGCAGCTTGATAAAAATAATGAAATTTTGACAAAGTCGAAGCATTCGAAGTTGATGGTGGTGCTGGCGAAGGTGAGTCAGGCGTTGCTTGTTCTTCGCCACTGAATAAATCGCTACCACAACTTTCAAACCTCTCGCGTGATTGCTGTTTGATTGAACCATTCTTAAAAGTGTCACTCAAGTGGGCAACGAGCACGTTTTCACGTTCCTTTAACATGGTGAGTGACTCCTCAATGAAACAGTGTTCCGACACGTCGATTTGCTCTTGTAATTGTGCAGTTAGTTCCGTTTTTTCGCGTTCGATGATCGACATAATATCGTTATTGTCGGCAATTAACAATTTGCAATTGATTGTTGGCGTTTGAGCGTCAGACACATGAAAGAGTGATTCGTTTTCATGAAGTTGCTCATCAATTGGATATGCAATGAGCGAACCGCGAACGCGTTTCATCAACTTAAACGTTATTGATTCGTTAACGTTGAACGATTGATGAGAAACAGCTACAACGCTGAAAATCCAAATAGCTTATCAAAACTATATCAAATGCATTTAAACAAAAAAAAAAAGAATGAACATTTCAAGTAAGAGAGAGAATTTTGCTATAACTCCAGCTGGAGGTCTAACCAGCAAAATAGGGTTTTCCCTATCATTATATTTTCTCCACCCAACTGTCAAAAAATTGTTGTGTAGGGGACTGGCCCTGTTAAGTATAAACTACTTTACAGCGCTAATTAACCTAACAATTAATCTTGCACAAGACCACATCATCAAGAGACAGAAACTTCCTGATAAAGTAAAGAATCAAGTGCACAATCCGTTACAACACAGTAAAAAAAACTTACCTTTTCAAGTCATGGCGATTAATTGCCTCATAACAAATGGGACATTTACTCCACGCCTTCTCTGATAGAGCCAAGTAGTGCAGAATGCAAGACCAACAGTAAATATGACCGCAGCGCGTCATTTTGGCTGCCGATGGTGGGTACAGGCAAATTGGACACGATGGATTTTCATTTACTTGCAGATTCTAACAAATTCAAACACAGAAACACTTAGCTATTGGAATTAATTTAAAAAAATGTACAAATGCAACTGGTTTTATCGACAATTTTATTGATAAAATTAAAATAGTTGGATTTGAATCACTTTTCCAAAGTTTCTATTTCACAAAAACGTTATATTATCGTTAATGCGTACTCAACACCTTGGATAATTCCTATTCGCCAAATCTGTCCAATTATGCCTTTTTTTTAAATTTATGCCATTAGTCAACAACAGTCAAAGTTAAATGGCATTATTAGGAAAGATTTGGCGAGTGGACATTATATATAGTATATTGAATGGATATTTTTCATGAAAGCCGTTAATAGCATTGCTGTGTTTCACAAACAAAGCACTATTTTTTGTTGTTCGCTTTGGATTCTGTGTGTTTTTTATTGGCATGAATCAATTCTCTCACCTCTAAAAAGCGAATATGTTTCACGCGCCTAAGCGTCCAACACGAGTACACCCTCTTAATCACTCGACTATTCGAACGGATTTCTAATTTGACGTCCTCACCTCTCACAACCCTACAACCCGAGTAGAATCAGCTAGAATGTAATCAAGTTACGAAAGAAGTTGTTTTTACTCGATCATGTAAAGGAACGCAAAATTGGCCCGAATGCTAACTGACAAACTGACTTTACTTTCCGTAAACCACTAGAGTTCTGGAAGTGTTCACAACAAATTGAAAGTAGATAATAATTCTGAATAGCTTTAAATGAATCAAACCAAACTTACAATTTGTTCAATTAAACTCCAATCGACAAGGGCATCGGGATTATTCATGTACTGCCTGTAGTCTCCTGACGAATTCACAATAAATTGGCAACTAAATAAAAAAAAATGTAAATTAGTGTCATCAATTCCATGCTTTTCATAAATATGTATTGCTTAAGTAATTTTTCTTTATCAGTCCTACTATCAATGCTCACATTGTAAAAGTTCAAGCAAATCCTAAATATGTCATCATTGAAATCAGTTAAGATCATTTTTAATTGTTTAGCACGGTATTAAACTTACTTTGCTTGAATATAATGTTCCTTGTTGTATTTGTGTTTCGCCGTAGTCAACCATTTGTAATGCGCATTGGGACTTCTCCCCGTGGCAATCGTTGACGAGTTATTCTCCCGCGGCGTATAATGAAATTTGAGCAGATGATTCAAACTCTGCCTTTTGCTACCTTGCACAAAAAATGATTCAAATTCAGGTTCCAAATCATCCGTTTCTAACCGGGTTCTTTCACCAGCTGCGGCCCCATTGCTCCCCGGGATGAAGAGACCGCGAGCACGTGGTCGCTTATCAAACGCACGCGATTTTTGCGGTTGTGGCTTACGTGACGTTTCCGATTTGCTCGGAAATGTAGCACCGGCTGGTTCACGACGTCGTCCGCCGCGCGGCCACTGTTTTCCGCCCACAACATCTGTAAATATTTAATACCAAATTAACTGTTTTTATGATGTAATCATTCAATATTGTTTATAACACAGCTGACTTGAATGGCGTAAATATTTCATGACGTCACACTGTGATAAAAGGCAGCCATTTTGTAATTTAGTTATTATTTGTTAAAGCTGCACGCCCGGTGAGAAAGGAAATCAAAACACGTACCTTGATTGTTCTTTTTCGAATCAGTTGGCTGGCTTTTCGCCGACGCCTGATTCGGACGATTGCCTTTCAACTTTTCCATTTCCTCCAGACTTACAAACTAATTGTTGCACGTAGAATGTTAGCTCTCCGCCGCACGAAGCGAGAACGACACGACACAATTTCGTAGACGTCATTTTACAAAGCCATGTTTATTACCAGTTTACCCCAAAAATATATGCGTACGCTATCGAAATTGCTGTTGAAAGCACTAGTAATTTGTATAAGGGTTAATTCGCTAACGAATGATGGATATTCTGGAGCTAATGACTCCCTTTACGATGGTCGAGTGATCGGAGACAATTTGCACTAACTCGGCAGAGTGACGAGACGAGACGCTCACACGGCTGCACTTAGCTGCACAGCTAACGGGCTCACTTTCGCATTCACGCCGCAACGCCGCAATAATGGCGACGACTCGATGAGACAACAACAACACAATTCGCGAATACCCAAAACCCAAGCGGAAGTGACAGCAGACAGGAAGTCGCAATATCGCTGTTGCCTGTTGGTCGAGTTGTCTGTTGTGCGCAAGCGTGGATTTGTTGATGGTAGAGGCGCGCTTGGGAACAGAAAACGCTTCTGGCGCTTTCGATTTGCAAGTGAAATGTTCCGAACGCTGCTCAAACCCGCAGATAAACAGATCGAACTACAAAATAAAAAATAATTTCTAGATTTTTTTTGTCTATTATTACTCATTGCCCACAACGAATTATTTCTTTGGAAGTCTCCAAAGTTTAGATGCTAGATGATTATTTTTCTGTTCTTTACTCGTTTCTAAGTGCGGGAACATTGAGCCTTTGATTTTCCCCTAAAAATTAGGTTGGCGCTTCAAAGAAAATTTGTTCATTTCACATTAACGCCGCTTTTTGGAACTAATTTGGATGACCTTGAACAATGGTACCTTAGAGCAGGGGTCGGCAACGCTGTGACCGCGGGCGCCCTTGCGCCCGCGACGGGTTTTGGATGCGCCCTCTTTGCTGGGGCGCGGGAGCAGGCCCAATGATGAGATTTGACCCATCTGGCAACACTACAGGCGGAGGCCGGCGGTCGGTGTTGCTAGCCACAACTAGCCTGTGAGTGTGTCAGTGCGCTGCGATACTCAGAGTCAAGTACTGCATTTTTGTTATTGAATTGTTATATATTGTTTTTAACATGAGTAAAAGACCAAGGAACCATCTTGTTTTATTTGGTGAACCATTCATGCGCCCTTCAGTAATAAATTATTTTAGAATGAGCCCTTAGGCTGGATATGGTTGCCGACCCCTGCCTTAGAGCATATAAAATATTTTTCGTGACGAACTGGCTACATAAGAGTTTGTGCCCCATAACTCAGAGTTTAGGAACTGCTTCCTTTGGGAACGGGTTACCCTCATTACCCTGGCTGCTAATCTCCTAACCTCTCAATAAACGTGATATTTTTAATTTCAAATCTCGTTTTAAATTAAGTTTTGCATCGTATTTAATTAGAAATAATGGCAGAACCAGAAGTAGAAACAAGACGAAAACGTAAACGTACAATATACGTAATATCCTCTTCAGAAGAAGAAGATATTCCAGATCAAGAATCATCACCATCCCCAAACAAGAAACGTAAGAATCCAACCGTAAAATCAGAGACGGTTGATAAAAACAAAAGACAGACTATAAAATCTCCCAAATCAAGATTACAACCTAGTTGTTCAAAATCTAAGAACATTCCGAAAATGAAGATACCAAAAATGACAATTGAGATTAAAGACGAACCGACAATGAAAGAATATCTAAGAAAGTCGCTATCAAAGAAAGAAATAATTAAGAAACCAGTTGAATACTTTTCTGAACTGTCCAAAGAAAAGGACAACAAAAATGTTAGAATCGAAACTTTAGACAAAAAGAAATTGGAACTTTTATGGCAAGAACAAGATATTTTAGAAAATGAGCATAAGATTAGTGCACGAGTTGCCAGAAATATTGTTAGTTTATTTAAAGATGGTAATACCATTCCATTTATCGCAAGGTATCGGAAGGAAGCCATTGGGCAGATGTCTCCAGATGAACTAAGAAATGTGAAGAGTACTTTTGAACATGCGTTAGAGTTAAAACAAAAGATTGTTAACGCTTATTCCAAAATCCATGACATGGGGAAGATGAATGATAAGGTGGCAAAGAGTTTATTGGATGTTAGGAGTATTGAAACACTGGATGAAATTGTAATTGTTTTTCTCTCCACAAAATCATTTGAATTCTGCGATTTATATATTTATAATTTATGTAATGGTTTTTTTTAGTATTCCCCTTTCAAACCAGTGGATGGAGAAGCTTCAATTAAGCGGCAAATACACGCAGCGTTAGAGGAACCAGCAAATTTGATATTAGAAGGCAAATTTTGCGATTTGTCGTCATACATTGGGAAATCTCCGGGTTTGGATTCATACACGGAAGTAGAAAAGCAAATTGTGCCTTCCCTTGCAAAGAAAATTGCTTCCAGTTCAACCACTATGCAATTTTTACAAAAATTGTATGAATGTGATTTTATTCATTTCTTAATTAATTATTTTGTTGTTTTCTTATAGAAAAAAAGAAGCAAATTGTTCTTTACATGCAAAGAAAATCAACAAACGCACACCAAAGGTAGAGACCAACACAAAACACTTCAAACAAAATTGGAAGATGAATGGAAAACACAAAACCAACAAAGATGAATCTAATTTTGCTAATTATTACGATCGCATTTACAGTACTCATCAATTAAAACCGCATCAAGTATTTATTTCTTTTATTTGTGATATAAAATCCCTTCATTTTTAACTGTTACTTTTAGATTATGGCTATAAATCGTGCAGAACACATGAAATTCATCAATGTTAAACTGGAATTTACGGATTTTTCACATCAGTTTTACTACGGGGCTCGCAACAATTGGAAGGAAGCTATTCGTGGTCGCATGGCATCCTTTTTTGAAGCTTCCTTGCAAGAATGTTACAATAATATAGGTATAATACGCGCTTTTTCAATGTGACTTTGAATATCTGGACATTTATTAGGAAAGTCGTAACTTTCCTAATATATCAGGACATACATTTTTAGAACATTTGGAAATTATCCACTTAAATGTCCGGACATTTATTGGATAAATGTCCGAACATTTATTGGATAAATGTCCGGACATTTATTTTTGGAACATTTAATTAGGAAAGTGTACACATACAGTTCGGACATTTAATTTGTGGATGATTGTTAAGATAGTGTTATAAAGGTCCGGATATTACGAAAATGTCCACGTAAATGTCCGGACATTTATTAGGAAATTGTACACATTGAAGCTTCCTTACAAGAATGTTACAATAATATAAGTATATATGCGCTTTTTTAATGGGACTTTTTGACTTTGATTATCTGGACATTTATTAGCAAAGTGTCCAAGTAACTTTCCTAATACATATCACGACATTCATTTTTAGAACATTTGTTTGGAAATTGTGCACATAAATGTCCGGAAATTCTTCTTGAAAGTGTCCATATAAATGCCCGGACAATTATTTTTGGGACGTTTGTTCAAATAAATGTCCGGACATTTATTTTTGGAATATTTAATTAGGAAAGTGTACACATATATGTCCGGACATTTAATTTTGGGACACTTGTTAGGTTAGTGTTATAAAGGTCCGGTACGAAAATGTTCACGTAAATCTCCAATTATTTATTAGGTAATTATACACAATTGCCTTGACTATTATTTTTGGCACAGTTGTTATGAAATTATACACATGTCCGTTTCTTTTAGGAACATTTGATAGGTGTCCGGTCCACATAAATACCCGGACTTTTATTTTGGGAACATTTTCTATTAGGAAAGTGCACATTAAAGTCTAGACTAGACATTTATTTTTGAGACGTTTGTTTTGATAGTGTTCACATTTCACATAAATAGGTCCAGACATTAATTAGGAAAGTGTACACGTAAATGTCCACACATTTATTTTTGGGATATTTATTAGGAAATAATCCACATAATTGTCCTGAAGTTTATTTGTGGAACTGTTATTGCGAAAGTGTCCACATAAATGTCCGCACATTAATTTTGAACATTTGTTAGGAGAGTGCGGATACTCTCCTAACAAATGTTAAAAAATGTCCGCTCATTTATTTTTGTAACATTTGATAGGAAAGTATCTTGAAGTTTATTTTTGGGACTGTTATTAGGAAAGTGTCCACATAAACGTTCGCACATTATTTTTGGAACATTTGTTCTAAAGTGTCCGCTTAATCTCCGGACATTTATTCTTGGGACATTTATTAGGAAAGTATCCACATAATAGTCCCCACATTATTTTTGGAACATTTGTTAGGAAAGTGTCCACACATTTATATTTGGAACATGTGTTAGGAAAGTATCCTCCTAGATATCCGGACATTTGTTTATGGGACCTTTGTGAACGTGTCCACATCAATGTCCCTGTCTCTGCTGTCAACACATTACAACTTTCTTCTCAACTAATAAATTTCAATTTTTTCCAGTTATACCACTGCTGAAACGAATGAAGAGAGCTGAACTGAAATCATTTGCCGAAAAAGCTTCGTTGGACATATTTAGCGGAAACTTGAAGCAGATACTTTTGGCTACCCCAGTGAAAGGCAGGATAATATTAGGAGTTGACCCTGGATTCGCGCACGGATGCAAATTGGCAGTTATATCGGATACGGGATCATTGTTCGCAACTGGCGTCGTGTATCCACACACTCAGGACAACAAACGACGAACTTATGAGACTATGTTTAGGGAAATGTTAATTGATCACAAGTACGTTTTCCAGTGATGGTATTTGCACCGGGTGCAAACGTTTATGCACCCAATGCACCAATTGGTTGCATGCAGTGCAATCGTTGGATGGCTTGTTATTCTCCAATAAGATTCGTCAAATTCACATAATTTTAAATTTTAAGCTTATACCGGGAATCTTATTGCACTACACTCAGAGTGCAAACGTATGATTGCACCCGATGCAAACTATTTGATTGCACCCGGTGCAAACTATTTGATTGCACCCGGTGCAAACTATTTGATTGAACCCGGTGCAAACTATTTGATTGAACCCGGTGCAAACTATTTGATTGCACCCGGTGCAAACTGTGTGATTGCACCCGGTGCAAACTGTGTGATTGCACCCGGTGCAAACTGTGTGATTGCACCCGGTGCAAACTGTGTGATTGCACCCGGTGCAAACT
>JARJEB010018606.1:0-10742 GCA_030264535.1 Liometoxenus newtonarum | reverse complement strand
ATTGAAACTGACATTAGACGTCATCGAAATTAAATAAATCGGTACGGGTTCGCACCGCACAACTTTCCGTCCATATCCACTACGATTTCGTAGAACTCGTCGACCATAAAAGTAATTTTGTTCGGAAAGTGGAAATTGCTCAGAAGTATAGTAATATCAAAAAGTAATCAATTCTATTTCCACTTTCCGATTAAAATTACTTTTATGGTCGACGAGTTCTACGAAATCGTAGTGGATATGGACGGAAAGTTGTGCGGTGCGAACTCGTACCGATTTATTTAGGAAAACTTAAGTAGGTAAACATATAAAAAGTTGTCTAAATCAGAAACGTTGCCGACTATTGAGTATTCTAATACCAGGTGGTTTTCTATTTAATAACAAGTTCCTCGTCCCCTTGAATGAATGCAAACTATTATAGAGAAAAAGTAAAGAGGCTTGCCTATCTAAAATTTAAGTCTTGTTTTTACGTAAACTTCAGCCGGTAAACGTATAATAAGTTGCCTATGTCAGACACGTGCTTTAATAAATATGCAAATTGGCAAATTATTGGTGCAACTGGTAGGTACTGCAACCTGTTGCCGATTTAACCTTCAATTTCTCTATTAATTCTACGAATTAATCAGAATATTACACAAATCATGAAACAATTTATTATTAAGACTAAGAACAATGATAACAACAAAATATTCGAATGCTTATACGAACTGGACACTGTACATCCCAATCAATCATAACAAGTTCATATTCAACTAATCAATCCAGAGGAAAGAAATAAACTAAAATATAAACAGGAGAAAGAGATTAAATTCCATTTAATGTGATAGTCGATTGTAATTCAAATTAGACTAACCATTCAACCAATTTTGTAAACAAACAGTAGACAAGTAAACAACCGGTTAGTATGATCAACAACTTATAAACTACAAATATGTTGCAATTTTAAATCAGTGTTGAGAAGAAGAATTATAAATCACCCTGTATAGGTGCATTGCAAGTTGGGTTAGTTATTCGGTTCGGTTATATGTTTACATTTAACATTGCTTAGATTATGGGATTATTCATATTGTATTGCAGGGGTCGGCAACCTTTTTTTGGATTGGGGGCCACTTTTAAAAGAAAAATTTTGCGCGTTTCGCACTTGAATATATGAAAATATGAATTTAATTAATGGCCAATTAACAATCAGCAGGAACAAAAATGCTCACGTTTATAGCTGTCCGATACCTAATTTTTTCGCCATTTGTCGCTAGAGGGCGATTGCTTACTTGTTTGACGTTTTAATTTTTTTATTTATGTGTATTTTGCATGGCGGGAGGCGGGCCTCATGAAAGTTGATAGCGGGCCGCAGGTTGCCGACCCCTGTTGTATTGCATTAGTCAGATAAAAATCAATTAAAAAAGCAAAAAGTTTGTTTACACTTTTCACAAAAAGCGCACACACGGTGAACCGAATGTAACCAGTTTTGACCACCAAGAACTACTCGAGAGTCGAGACATAACGACCTAACCGTTCTCTTATTATACACTGCGGCTGTCAAATAAAATGTTCTCCAGAGACACAACAACATCAACATTGTATGGTCACTAGTAACTTTTGGTACTGTAATAATGAAACTGTTCAAACCCATTTTACAAATTGAAAAAGAATTGAAAAAAAAACGAATATTTTTCTACGATCTTACTAAGCTCCCGAAGAATTTCTCTGAAAATCAAAAGCAAGTTGCACAATGCACAAGATATCATTTTGAAAATTGTTATAAGTAAGGGACTAAGGGGAGCATTTTACATGTATCTGCAGAAATCCCTATGTTTGGTTGACTAAATCAGCTCCGTGTATAAACAAGGAACGTGCATTAAGGAAAATAAAAAAAAAACTGAGAAAGAACTGGTTGTAAATATAGATCTAAGAATTGCAATTAAAATATACACATTTATAGATTAATCAAGTAAAATTGACATTGCTGGTGATGTGGTGATTTGAATTTTGGGTCATGGTTAAGTTGGCAAGGTAAAAATGTTCGTAAACCATAAAGTCAAGTATTTTGCTTATATGTAATACTAAATCAGACCATTTGTTCATTTATCTAATAAAATTTGACTACATACTGTGAATTTCATTATTTCCGTGAATTTCGCTGAAATATGAATATTTTGAATTTCTTTTTTTGTTACATAACAGTATTTTGAAACCTTATGAAACAAATTTAAAACAGTTAAGAGACTAAATTTATCTTGAAACTCAATCGAAAATTTTAACCTAAATAAAAATTTATTTTTTTGGACCAGGATTTTTTGAAGATCAGACCGGTCGTATTTCTATAAATATAAATGTTTGCATTTGCCAATATTTCATTATTAATATATCCAAAGGATTTAGGTTAGAAATATTATGCTTATTATGCAGGGTTTTCCAACTGAATGTAACGGGTGACGTATGCCATATCAAATAAAATGTGTTCAAAATATTCAATTTTTTCTACACCTATTTAGTTATATGGTCATTATTAGCATTTTTGAGTGATTAATGGTACCTATAAATCACTACCGTGAGTTATGGATTTTTATAACTCACTACCGTGAATTATGGATTTGCACAAATCACTGCAATTAAATAACATTGATGGCGCATTCAAGTCTAAAATCTCGAAAGAAGCCGAGAAATTCTGTCAATTTCATAACACTGATCGCGTATTTTCGAAGATCATTTAAAGTTCAACAAGAAATAAATTTGAACTGACCGATCTAACTTATCTATATGATCTAAGATTTCGAAAGAATCCGAAGAATTCCGACAATGACTGTATGTGATCGCCCGCCATATTGTTTCACTTGTCAGGTACGTTGCTTCATCGAGAAATCACAATTTGTATTTTGTGTTGTATTTTGTGTGCAAGGTGTAGAAAAAAGCATAGTATTATATTCGCGATTATGGCCATTGTTAACTCAGATATTTGCGCCACTCGCCTAGCGGCTCGTGGGCTGAAACATCATCTTCGTGAACAATGGCTGTCATAATCGCTCATATAATAATATACTATAGTGCGACACAATTTTGCGCTTAAATAAGAAGAATCTCTTCTTCAGCGTGCGCAATTTTAGGTCTGATAAGCTTCAGAAAATGCGGTTTTCCAAAACTGGGAATAATATAAGGGGTGTGCCATTAAAAAAAATAGATTTGGGTTATTCCTTTAAAATGATTCACCTTGTATAGTTATAATCAAAAGTAAGTGAAATATGCTTCCTATTGTATACAACTCTTGTTTGAAACTTTTTGAAACGTTCCTTTTTTAATCCACTGAATGAATATTCGCATCGGTATACAAAAAATTTCTAAATTTAGGAATACAATTTGTACGTTTAACGGGTATATATCAGCAAAATTATGATCTTGTTGATTTTGTTCAAAGAACAAAGAACTTTGAGCAAAATATTAGTTCACGATTTGTTACCGATCGTCTTGGGAAATATTTTGCCTTTCATTTTATCTTTTAATAGAATTATTTATTTGCCAAAATCTTTTTATTACCCATTTTACTAAAGTAAATGGGACCATACGGTATATTTCAGAAATGACAAGAGAGAGAACCGACTGGTAACTTTGGAACCTTCATTATCTCATCAAAATAGAACGAACATTTTATTACCACCAAGAACCTTGTAATTCGTCCTTTGAAATTTGTTAACAATTCAAAATTCTAATACAAATATATCTGCATTTGGACTTATTTTAATACCGCTAGTCATCTGGCGATGTACCAGCAATTTCCGAGTACCCTGTATATGAATAAAAACTTAAATTTAATTCAATCAACCTCAACCTGCGCTATATCTGTTTGTCGACAAAACAAATATTGGCTCATTGGATCATTGGCTGATTAGTATCATTAACCTGCTTTCCTGCCTTATTATCATCATGAAGCAAGAAATATCGTTAGATATATATTTATATGTCTACCAATTAATAAGAAGATGAACATATTGCAGTAATATCGCAGCATCTCACATGTAGTTATTACCCAATCTCATGATTAGAATATCCCGCAATATCAAAAATATATCTAATAATACTTAGAACATTGATTAAATATAAATTGGATATGTGGTAGTGGCGTAGCAACAAATGTTTGTCCCGAAACCAAAATTTTTGGAAGGCCCTCATGGTGAAGTATTTAATCAAGAAGGAAAAATTTTAGTACAAATAAATATTTGAAATATTTTTTTCCGTTGTGCTTTCCCTTGCTTCATGGTAGCTACGCCGCTGATATGTGGATACTGCCGTAGCGTTTTATTTACTTAATAAAGTTGAGCACTTAAAGCAACCCCAACAAATAAATAAGTATAATATCTATGATAAGATAATTCAAAAGCAATAGGCGTAGCGTCTAATTGAACAATTAATTGAATAAGATATAATAGGTTTGTTCCAACATAGAGTCAAACTCGTAGAGAGAGAAGTCTATAGAGAGAATATAAAGTCGGTTTATCGGCGTGGGGGAAGGGGATTACACCAAATGGCCATATTGTATTGCACCTAAACCTTAGAATGACAAACTTAGACTAAGCAGCCATTTTGATAGCTCTCAAAGATAGTTGGATCCATAGAATTAGAAAAGTCGGCGCGGCGTCACAGCGGAAGCATAAAAAGATTCGAGTTAGTTGTTTGTTGGTATATTTAAATTAATAAGCTATTACATTTCAGATTTTACTGATGATTGTTCATTGCACAATATTTTATCACAGAATCCTAACAACAACATTGTTTTAAAAAAAAACGATTTTTGTATATAAACAAAAACGAATGACTAATAGAGTTAAACGAATATCAAGTTTTATTAATACTTGGAAATGTTATATCTACTTTTAAATTATACAGTGTGTCCAACCTTGACAATGAGCTGTCATCTTCAAAAGGTAATTTTTGTGATGTTTTTGGAACACCCACGCTATGTGTAGCCAAATATGGTAGGCAATGTATGTACCTGTCAACGCTGTCATTATTTCAACGCTGTTATTATTTTATTTGCCATTGCGCTGCTGGATGAAGTTGAAGTTGCCAGTCAGTCAGTGACAGACAAGTAAGTAGTAAAAGTAGTTAGTTCAGTTTGGTTGGGACTTGGGACTGTTGGGAGAGAGAAAAGTAGGGTTTCCGATCAGCTGCGAACTGGTAATCTGGTCTGGTTGGTAGAAAGCCGCGTTAGCGCGCGTTTGAAATTCGTTCAGTCGTAATTACGGAGCGGCGCGCGTAGCGTTGTTGGCGCTACAAATAAATGAACTAAATAAAAGCGACAACCAAAAACTTAAAACCAAACTCAAAAAAAAACGTAAATTAATTGGTTATTTTACAATTTTTTTTATTGTAAAAGTTTATAGAAAAGTTCTGGTAAATTATTTGTTAAATTAATTAATAAACAATATGGCGATTCGTGGAAAAGAGAGTGAAAATGGCATGTACGAATTTCCGTATATGAAGCCGCCAGAACGTGGCACGTGGGAAACGATCAGGACGGGACTGTACGATTCAAAGAACGGAACAGTATTAGGCAGGACTGGAAAAAGTTGGGGTAAGTTATAACACCGACAAATTCGAACTAGGAACTACTACATTTACAATTTTAGCAATAAATGTGTTTCAAAGTTAATATTAAAGTACTTACGTCAATTGTACATTTGCACTGTGTCTGATAATATAATTTAATCCTAATGTTTATATAGTCATATAGTAATAATTAAAATACAGTGTGTTCAAGTACGAAAATTTCCATTTTATATAAATACATTTTATGATTATCGATGTTTCCCAACTGCTTTTGACGTATACACGTATAATTTGAAAAATATTTAAAAGCGACTATTTCGTAAGTTATTCGTAGTACTCGTTAGTTGCATATATTTTAGCATATTTTCAATTTCATAAAGGTAAGGGACACAATTATATGCATTATGCAAAATTACAGTGATCAGGATATTCGTATTCGCACATATTTATTCCTTTATTTTGTGTGACACCCGGTATCTCTATGACTCTATCTATGCAATAAGATAAGGTATTATTTAAAGTTTCAAGGATTGTGTAATGGACTGTTGTCAGGTATATTCAGCATAATTGCAACATTTGCAATATGCGCACGAATGCACAAATTTTTCATTTGCAAGATTTTGCACTAATTTACACTTTACTCAATTCAAGTTATACGCCACGACTGTATTGTAAAGTTTGAAAAGAATAAAACCGACAATGAAATATGTTTACATGTGTTTATTAACAATCGGTATTGTGACATCAACAATAACTGATTACAAATACACTTAACTTAAATATTAAGTATGAAGTCGTGCGGATCGTTTTGACTAATTGTTGGTACAATAAGTTTATAATTATGAAGATGAAATGAATTCACATCAAATTTGGCTTATTTGTTTTACGTACTTTATTTACTAGTCAATAGAAATATCGTATTGATTCGTTAATTTTTGATGATGACGAAGCCATTGCTTCTCAACAATTGGCTCTAGCGTAATGTACGTCACCTGTACTTGACACGATTGTGTTATTGTTTTTCAATTTTAGGGTTAAATAGAAATCACATCGAAAACAGGAAAAAATATTAGTCACAAAATTTCATTTCGTGAATTTTTCATTATGCTTCTCTACGATTGGCTCTAGCGTAATGTACGTCATCTGTACGTCACCTGTACGTCAACTGTACGTCACATGCTTGTGTTACTATTTTTCAATTTTAGGGTTAAATAGAAATCGCATCGAAAACAGGAAAAAATATAGGTCAAAAAAATTCATTTCGTGAATTTTTGATGATGGCTAAACCATTGCTTCTCTACGATTTGTTCTAGCGTAATGTACGTCACCTGTACGTCACCTGTACGTCACCTGTACGTCACCTGTACGTCACCTGTACGTCACCTGTACGTCACCTGTACGTCACACGCTTGTGTTACTATTTTTCAATTTTAGGGTTAAATAGAAATCGCATCGAAAACAGAAAAAATTAGGGGTCAAATAATTTCATTTCGTGAATTTTCGATGATGGCGAAACCATTGCTTTTCTACGATTGGCTCTAGCGTAATGTACGTCACCTACACGTGACACGCTTGTGTTACTATTTTTTATTTTATTTTAGGGTTAGTTAAATAGAAATCACATCGAAAACAGAAAAAATATGGGTCAAATAATTTTATGAAGTAATACTTCTGCAAGAAAAAAATAATATTTTCAAATTTCGACATAAAGATGAAAAAAAGCAAGTTTGTCTCGCCAACTTGTACTAGAGCCAGACATAGTATAAGTAGCACGTGTATAACAAACACTATTGTAAAGCTAGAGCATAATCCAACGAAAGCAGTGTTATGAAACATTCGTTTATCGAAATACAGCGTTATCACTTGCTGGCGCGTTCCCCTGCGAACACTGTCTGTACAATGCTCGCGGCTCTAAATTTGATAACGGAAAACACAAATATATATATATAAGTATAATATACATTTATCAATTATACATATGTACATATACAGTGTGTCCCATAACCTTAAGTATTGCTTCTATCGTAAAATTAGTAAAATTAATATATACTTATAAATTGATGACAGTGTTCTGCATCAAACCATTTTGTATACTTAGGTGCTAAAATTTGACTAACTGCCATATGTTCTGATGGTTACTAACTCAAAGTACTTATACTTACAATTTTGAAGGTGTCATAATAATCTGTATATTTTTCGCATTTATTTTTATGAAGCGGTGAAGTCAAGTCGTTTCTGCGATACCAAAAATAAATACTATTTTTTACGTATAAAATCACGTGCTTGCGTGATATGAATTAATTTATCGGTTTGAATTGCTAATTGATATTCCAACAGAGAGATCACTTGAATTTGTAATTAGAGTAGACTGAGGTTAGTGAACAACCAAAACGTGATCTGTTGATGACGGCTTTACCTTACAATCTTACATGACTCCTACTTGTATATAGTCTATAAAATTACAAATGTGATGTCGAAGGATATCGTGTGAACCATCCCATTCCCTCCCTGCTTACGTTATTGAAGGTATATTCACGGCCTACGATTAGGAATTCATATGATCCCGCGTTACATATATGAAGCTTTATGCGTTCTTTATGTGTATAAGGTCAATGACAATATGATAAATCGTGAATTTAAATTTAAATGGTAAAAGATTGAAAGATTATTACATCAAAATTTGATGTGGATTTGTCCGAAATAAATTATTAAATGATTAACATTGAGTGATGGAATATCAAGTCAAGAAGTAAACCGATTTTTATAACTGTGAAACTATGAATCCGCAAAACTAATTAAAAATTAGTCATTTTGTTGGCTATCATTGAAATCACCAATAAATGTGCGCATGTTCCTATACAGGGTGTTCCATTCTCATGAAATAGTTTGATTAGGTCTAAGCGGTTAGAGATGGACGAAAAATGAAAATGTTCCCTTATTTTTTGAGCTGAATCTCATAAAATTCAATGATTAAATTTTGTGTCTAAGAGCCGTTGTTGGAACTACGGGTATGTTTATCATTTATCAATTATACTTAGTTAAGACTACTTTTGGTTGTCTTTATTGTATATTACGTTCAATGACAATAATTGTTGCCAATTTTTAAGCAAATATTTAAAAGACCTCCAACCGTACCGTACAAATAATTATTAAATTCTGAATATAATTACGATTGAAATAAATGCGCTAATAGATTTGTCAGAAATGTTTTAGTTACAAATTTTCTTATGAAGAAGTGAATGAACCAAAGCATCCATCAAACTATGGATGACGGAAACTAATAAGTGCTAATTTACTCTGTGATAATGATAAACAGAATACGTAAATGCAAGAAAGAAGCATTTCACATTTCGCAGAACACTTTGTTTGTATTTGTGAATGACGATGGTCGATGTATACTATAAGTAATATTACATTATGATTTAAACAAATATGTGTTGAATATTGATACTTATAATGAAAAGAACATAATAGACGTACATATATAAAACTCGATACTTTATCAGCTGATAATGAATTTTGCTAGCATTACATAATTTTTCATGACACAGCCAAGAGTCATCATTTGAGCGACTATATGTATATGGATATGCGTAAAATTTCTGAACAAAGCAGTTTTTGTTCTTATATTATTCTTAGCAAGTACGTACCTATACATTTATTAATATAAGTGATTAACACAATTGAAATAACTTAATTTTCCAAAGCCAAGCCAAATCTACTCTGTTGACTAATATAAGTAATCAAAGAGTAAGTACGTGATATAATGACTTAATATAAAATGAAAATGAAACTGGCAAACATCTGGATGGTCAGAGAAGGCTGACGTTTGTATATTAATATTTATTTATTTGTAACATAATTTAATAGTGTTTGAGCTTGAGTTATTAAACCATATAGACTGCGTTCGCCGAACACATTCTGTAAGTTCATTGCTTGCAGGCACCGTACATGTGCGCAGCGCATCAATCAGTTTCACACATTGATCTAATACTATTAAAACTATTGGATGAACAGTTGAGAGAGAAATTGCGTCCTAGTCATTTAGCAAGAGAGGCGTAAGACTGGGGTCTACTTCATAACACTTTCGGTTTCAGGTTTTGTCTTATCTGTCAGTTTTGTAATTGTGCGTGTTTCCCGTTTCTTTTTTTTTTCATTTTTCAAATTTATATTAATAATGGTCAAATCTTGTGCAGCGTTTAATTGCAGCAATCGTTACTGTAACGATTCAGGCATATCATTTCATTGGTAAGCCATAATTTATGATAAATCTATTTCAAAATCCCTTTGACTCTTGTGTATAACCCACAAATTTTACAAATTTGTTTTAGTTTTCCTAAAAATGAAAGCCTTAGAAGAGCATGGATTGCAGCAACAAAACGAATTGACTATGAACCATCCTTGCATGCAAAACTGTGCAGCGTACCTACATTTTACAGATAGCGATTTTTATGTATCATGGTGGAGAAAATCATTGCGAAAGAATGCTGTACCCTCCGTATTCGATTTTTCAGATCATTTAAAAAAACCGCCTGTAATGAAAAGATCAAGCCGTTATACTAATACTGCAGATGATAGTGTGGATGTTCCAGAAGTTTTTCCAAATGAAGAAGTGAACATTCAAATAACCTTGTTTTCATTGATAATTTATTGACAATTTGACAGTGACAATTTAATTGTCTATGCAGTTGTCAAAGCGCAATGGCAGTGCCCAAATCTATAGCGCGCTTTCTCAATGTGACAAGGACATGAGTAGGTACGAATCGTTACACACAAGCTATAGGGAAGGTAGCATCCAGTAGTGTAATAGTATTAGATCTATGCTTCATAGTGTCAGCGTGATGGGACCAGCATTGTTCAATTCTATTCTTATGCTGGTGATTGTTATGGGATTGTTGAAATGGTAGCGCATATCTTCCAAACCATTAGCTTTAGAAGAAATGTTAATGGCAAATCTTGCAAGAAATTGAAAACTAATTCGGAGATTATATAGATACATTTATGCTACAATCAATATTTAGCTAGTTGGATGTTTTGGCCTACGAGTAAAGGTGTCTTCTTTACCAGCCGATTTTGTTTATTTTCACTCGAGGTTCAATCGGGAGGAATAGCTGCCCAAATACCAAGTTTCAGTCCGATACATTGCTTGGTTTTCCCGCAATTTTGTACACACACACATACACACAGCTGACAGACAGAGCCAGACA
>JARJEB010018600.1:0-20959 GCA_030264535.1 Liometoxenus newtonarum | reverse complement strand
TTCCTGAAACAGGTGGTTGGGAAAGCTCTCTGATTGGTCAACTTAAATTGCTTCCTGTTAAAAAACGGTGCTTCCCTGAACATTTTGGTATTGGACTTTCTTACTCAGTTTTTCATGTATAATCTGCCATTTTCCGATGTATCGTTTTGTCTGGAACACCCTGTATATTCTATTCTGGCCGTTCATTGTGTTGAGCTTTTGTTACAAAATTTCAAATTTTAGGAATTAATATCTCACAAACTATGCTTCGTACGAAAAAATGTTATGGGTATGTTATGGGTATATATCTCTACAAGAAGTAACTTTTTGTTTGCCAGTGAGACGCAAATTCATGTTTTGTCATTGAGGTTAAGTGCCTTAGTTACCTTCTTTACCGACCGATTTTGTTGAATTTCGAACCAGATCTGACCGCAACGGGACTTAATCTGTACCAAATTTCGTTACGATCCGTTGCTTGGTTCAGCCAAAACCAAAACCACTTTTTCGGAAGCGAGATTCTGTCGAAAACGTAACATCGAATTTTTGGGATGATTCCGATATTTTCCTATACCTAACTACCTTCGGTAGTATTGGAAAGTAAAACAGACTTTTCTAATTGATTGATTCTAATGATAAGAAACAAGACGAGAAAGAAGTCTTGAGGTTTATATTGACATTTTCAAGGTCAAAACTGAACGGAAATGGCGAATAAAAAAATTTCACATGTAATCAAATACAGTCTTATTATTTCTTATCATTGTATGTTTCTAAATATGATCGAAACCTGCAAGAATTTAGGAATGCGCTTTATAACAATAATAATTCAAAAGTATAAGTAACAATATTTCGTCCTTTAATAAATAATAAGTATTGAGAACTGCGCAAATATTAATGACTTTGTGTCATTGCCATTTGTGACAAGTAACAATGGACAAAAAGAACTCTTTCTTTAATGCGCATGAAAGATCTGTTGTTGTATACACATACTGGCATACAATGGATGTCTCTTTAAATATTAAGTGCTAATTGTCCTATTGAACAACAACAGCGTCTAACGAACAACTAATCGACACTGGCAGTTCTTTATAATCAATAAAACAAACAGCAATCGACGGAGCCATTGCATAATATGCATGTCGTCTTTGTCGCTATTGCACTTTGTGCCTTCGGGTTGGCAATGTTGGCAATCGCTTTGTCGTCGTCATCGTTACAGTCATCGAGTTTGCGTTCCGATGATCATTCGTAGAAGACGATTGTTATTATTGAAGCGCAATTACAATTTTGTTTATGTTATGTCAGTTATGTGCATTTGCTAGCTGCAGGACAGGATAGTTTGTTCATTTCTATGGTTCTAAGTATTGGTATTAGCCAGTATGCGCGCGCGCGCCTCTCTTCAATTGTTCTTTGACGTCATCTGCTTGTTGTTCCCGAGTATTCGTATTACAGTGAGGCTTCTGTCTGTCTGCAGATCTAGTTGTTAACAAATTGTATCAGACTAAAAATGAGAACCCACACCGTGTGATCTATGACTTTTATGATGCAAAACGTCCAAACGCATGGTCTTAATTTTCATCAACACACATGAATTGAAACGAACCATACGAAAGAGGAGCAGCAGCAATTCGTGCCGCGCCTGTTTGACGATGCTTCCTATATCAAAAGCATATATTTGCGATCACAAAAAGTAAACGCAACGCCGATGATGCCGATGATAAAACGCTTTCGCAATTGTAGGTAATTTACTTTGCTCGTGTACACATACTCGTTAACGTTAACACACCGCGAAGAATGATAAGATAAGAAGGTACATGAGTGATATAGTGTATGGAAAAAAGAGTGTGTCGACAATATTTGTTGTAGGTTGTATGAATGTTTCGAAATTTCGATGGTACAATGCCGAAACGCTCTTCGTTGTCTTGTCTTGTCAACCAAACAGAGCAATAGTTATTTCAAACAGACGATTTCAACACAAGTCAAAGTGTGTTTTTAAGATTCAAAGTTTGCTCGCTAGTCGCTTGGTGCTTATACAAAATTCTCTTGGCTGTTGCTGTCGTTAGTGCGTTAGAATTTAAATTTGGATTTGTTACTAGTAGTTACTAGCTAACTATATTACCACGCTGAACTGTTTAACTTTAGGTTTAGTAACGCTCGACGTTTCGATAGAGGAGCCATCTCAAGCGTCCCTCACTTTTGGCTCCTTCTTATATAGTTTTTTGGCAGGCCTTCAATAAACAAGTTCAATCCGTCCGTCCGAAAAGCCGACCGACACGACGGACGTTCTTTATACGAACCGAAACGCACGCTAAACATATTATGCTTGTATGTACATGAGCAATTCGTGCGGTTTATTCGATCTAGTTTAATTTGGGAACGGCCTCCAAGAGGATCTTTGAAAAATCTTGGAATACACAAAATTACACAAACATTGTGCATTTTGCTATAAGTACGTATATGTATACTTGCTAAGAATATATAAGTATACTAAAGAGTTTATTTAATGACGACGATACGCAACGAAAAAAATAAATGCCGCCAAGGCAACATCATGGTAAATACAAGACGTGCCTTCGTTCAGTTTTTGTTTGCCTATTATCACCATGGTAACCCAATAACCTACTTATAAACATTGCGTTGTGCTTCTAGATGTAGGCAGTAAGCAGAAAACGAAACTACTGGTCTGGTCTGGTCGGCTGCAGTCACAATAAATGTGGTAAACGTAAACGGTAAACAGATAAATGAAAATAATAAAAATGGGGCCCCATTACTTGTAATTCATCAACTTTGAGAACCAGAGATAATTAGTTGGCAATCGTTTATTTTTTTTGTCACATATCCTATATTTCCACCTCCACGGCTTCATCTATAATTGGAAATACTGAAAGAAGCACGTCTTGTGTTTCAGATCCTCGATAGTAGTCACATCGTATATGTTAAATGTTCCGCACGTCCGAAACTGAAACTGGAGGAACGTTTTCACTCTCTATACGCAAGTGCGGACGGCAACAGCGATAGGGGAATGACGGAACGTCCGATGAAGCAGCACGCCGCGTCGGATGATTCTTCTTCCTTCAGTTTAGCTTGTTAGTTAGGAGAGACTTTGGTACTGTACGTTTTCGGCGGCTGGGTGCGGTCGATGAGAACCAGAGTGGCGGACTCGGCAACAGGACAGGAACATCAGCATCGTTCGTGCTGAAGGCAGGCAGAAGTGACGTCGTTGTGTCGGGCAGAGCAGGAGAGATACTCCACAGTCCACACGAACCGACAATCGACAAACGGATCAAAGCCTAGCTAGCTAGCAGGCGACGAATTCGTTGTTGCGTGCGTTACTTGTGCCATCGCGCTACCCAAAAGCAACGTTCAGTGTATGTATAAACTCGCGCTTGCTTGCCTCCTGCATGCGCGTGCAGAGTGAAGTCTGCAGGAAGGAGTGCAGCACAAGCAGTGCCAACAAGCAAACTTGCATGGTACTGTATGTAACATCAACGAATTGTTGTTCAGTGCGTTTTGTTAAGTGCATAAGTGCGTGTTATCAACAATTCAAATTAGGTATACGATTTGCAAACTAAACCCATTAATTTATAGACAAAGACAGCCAACGTTGATCAAGTAGCAAGACCAGACCCAGACAGTCTTACATTTCATATTGGATTTTGTGCTATGGATGCCTCCAGGAGGGCACTAGGAACAGCCAACTAAAGAGGTATTCAATTTAAAAATAGCAAATAGCCGCATAATAGACTAGCAATAAAAACACTTTTGATTATTTAATCGTACGCTTTTGTTCGCCTTCGCGCGCTGTGAGCTGTAGATATTTGTGCCATCGATGACTTTTGGCAAGTGTTGGATCACCACAGCACATAGTTAGACCGTTTGCACGTATGCACGTCCAGAAGCAGCAGAAGGTCTGAGCGGTGCTCTATTTTAAGACGTCGTCCCCGACGTCCTCGTCCTGTACGAGTACGTTGCTTGTTTGCTTAGAATCGTTCATCGTTCGTTAGTATTTGTTTCACTTCTCGAGCTTTCATTCGGTTTAACTTTAAATTGTGCCAGTACTCGTCTAAGTACTTCCATACATTAGTGCCGTGTACAGAGTGAAGTAACCATTGCGATTCTTTGAAACGGTGTTGATAATAAGAACCGAACACTAAATGCGTGCGTAGGGGAAATATGTAAAAAAAAAAACAATAATTCGCGATTTGTATGAAACGGAATGCCGCCGTCGATGTTGACGAGACGATTCAGAATGACTCACTGACTCACATATTTATAATCATAATTCTCCCTTCCTAACAGAACAGTATTTTATATACAGAGAGACAGTTACGAGTTACGAATATATAAAAACGCAATTAATACGTAAATAATGCACGACTCAAAACGTTTTAGATTTGGATAAATGCGAGTGACATCTACTTGGCGCGCAACGTACTCGAACACCTGGAACCTGGAACACGTGTTTCCAATCATTTCTATTGTTGTTTACGTCAGTATCCACAGGCACAGGCCGAGCAATTTTAAAATTATCGCACGCTTCACAAGGACACTTCAACTACTTTACTTCATTAATATTTAAATGCAATTACACTTGGTGCACATCTTCAAGGCAAGGCGAATGATAGTTTTGAAGGCAAACGTTGAACGCACAAAGATTGCGATCGATCAACAAGTATTTACATAAATAGATAGGTAAATAGGTAAATAAAATATATAGAAACTTCACAGCCATCTAGCTGGAGAACTAGGGAACATAGAATTTTATCTTCATCGTCGTTTTCTTGTGTAACTCTTAGATAATGGCATGAGGCATGACTTTTTTGAAATCCGTGTCAGTGGTACTGGTACTTTTTGTAACTTATTCGAAACATCATCATGTATGTAAACGTGTACAGATATATTGCGTATTCATGTATGTGTTTTGTTGACCTTCGACTTTGTCGATGGATTTATGTTATGTAAACGATTAACTGCATCCTAAGGTCATCTAGTTAAAAGTATCCAAGCAACAAACTATATAAGCAAGCTGAACAGCAATCAGAAATAAATAAAATAATGAAACGGCCATAGCATAGCGACAGACGCTACATGCTAAGAAGACTAAAACTTCTTCAACAATCAACATCAAGGTTATTGCAAATTAGTTGTTGCAAAACTTTTGAAGCGGAAATTATCTCTCTAGCTCTTACCCTTTGTGCAAGATAAATATTATTATCGTAATTCGTAGTACATTTATGAATGAAAGCGTTTTATGCATAAATGAGTGCCCTCTCGCTTGCCCACTTACTTGGTTAGTCAAGTTGGCTGTTTGCTGAGTCTGTTTGTGTGTGTGTGTGCGTGCGCGTTTGTGTGCGGCTTTACAACGGATCCCGTTAAATTACGGGTTTTCACTCTCGTCGGAATCCCGTTTCTCTGGTAGACTCGAAAACCGTCGAAGAGCGGAGCAAGCCAAGCGTGTTAATGCATAAGGTAAGAAGACCACGTGCTTGTGAATGCCGTTCGATCTTTCCTCGTTTTCTTTGAGTGTGTTAGTGTAACACTTTTGTTTTCTATATGTTGTATTAGTCAATTCATTATCATGTGAATTGTATGTAATGTAATAAGATTGTATTGTTGATTGAACGATAATTAATTTTTCCAATGTTCCGCTGAGATATATCAATTTTTGAAATTGTGAAACCAAATAGCAATTTAATAAATATAAATCTTGATATGTGGAAGTGCATATGAAATGATGAATTGACTCTTTTAAAATACGTCCGAGTGTCGCGTCTTTTAAAATAATCAACAGGTTGTGTGTGAACTTTGAACTCACTCAATAGAATCCCGTTCGTTCCATAAACGTATATGCTCTTTAAGTTTAACTCCTTTATTTAGTAATTAGACTCAATGTCAGCAATATCGTTTGCTATATTCGTTCGTCTTTGTGGTCGTGTAATCCGAATCCAGTGTACACAATTATATATTGAAGCTGTCTAATCAATAAAATGCTGCTAGCTGCTGCTTTATCTTTATTTGTAACCACAGAAAACTAAAATAAGAGCAAACATATATGGACATGTGTAATTGCAAAATATAATCACATTTCGGTTTCTCATATAGTTACAGTTACAAATAATATTTATCAAGGATTTAAGAAGACATGTATAAGATAATGGAAATAAATAACGTAAAAAGCTCACTGTATGTTTGCTTCTTACGCAACATTCTTTTGTGAGTACTATATGTATTTTTATACAAGTTTTAGACTTGAAACTTGTTTTCGTGCATATGCGCGGTTACGATTTTTATTCGCGATCGCTAATTACTGTTGTTAGAGTATCATTACGTCGACAATTGTCTCCGAATGCATTTCGTTTATTGTTTGAAAATTGTTGTCGTTTAGTAAACTAAAAACGCAGTGATTGAAAAGAATAACTAATGTTGCACACGTGTCAAATACTAGTGACGTTTCTAACATTTTTTGTTGCTACTCTTTGAAAGTCTAATATGCCACTAATGTTAAAATTGCTGAAAAGATAACAGTGTTCGATATTTATCAGGTCAACACACATAAATAATTTTCAGTAAAGTAATTTTTTTTCACCATAATTAACCATTATATTCAATGTTCTTGTCTCTTAGCTATAGTTTTAACCAGATCGTTCGAATGAAATCTTTTTCCATTTGTAGTAACATAAGAAATAATAAGACTTTTATTGCACGTATCGAACGTGATTCAGATGAGTATACTTAAAAGAAAAACATGGCACCTATAGATTGTTTTGTTTCAAGAATGGTGTCTAGGCTGGTGTTGTCCTCGCGCAGTTTCACTGATAAAGTATTGTGGCAATGACGCAAGCCTTGCTGCGTCGGTCGTCAATTTGATGAGCGAGCATGGCTTACAAGTCATTATAGCTGTAGGTACGATGTTATTTTAGCAGCGACTTCGTAAATACTTATGCTAACTCGCTATGGCTATGTAGTTTTGTATGTCCGAAAACAGCAATACTGTAATTGTAAACAGAGAGCGATTCTGTTACATAAGACGGCCAGCTTGCCTTAACTTTGTAACAGAACAACCAATATCCACCTCCATTCGATTCTTGCTCTCCTGGTACCTGGCGCACCGACGAGGTCTCTTCTTTCAAGCCAAAAACAACAACAACGAAGTAACCAGACAAGATAGACAACAACGCAGTTCCTCATATAAAATAAAACAAGTCTTGAAAGACAGCAAACAACAACGTTACTAAATACTCTCATGAACGAACAGAAAAAAATTCCGGTGTATTCGTTGGTTATACATAAAGTATTGAGGCGATTGTGCAATCGTCTCCTTTATAATTGATTTCACCTTGAGGCTTGAGCAGCGCAAAATGCAAAAGAGAGCTAGCTCGTGTTGATCTTTTGACGAAATTTTTGTTTGTTAATTCTTTCTTAAAATCGTTCGGTGAGTTTTTACATGTCGCGTTTCATATTCCTTGAGCTTGATCCTTGATGTAAGTATAAAAGAATCGATTACGATAAACGTTTTCGACTTCTTGTAGAACGAAACGATACGTCGTTTTGACTAATGTTTTATAAGAATTCCGATAACTTATTCCACTTCTATTACAAAAAAAAAGAATCGATTGCGATAAGGTTTCTTCCATCATCGTCAGCGTCGTCTCTGCGCAAAGACAATATCTTTTCGTTGACGCCTCTTACAGTCCGGTCGCTTTGTTGCAATACCGACATCATGGAACCGATCATGGACATCATGGAACTGGAACTGGACGCAACAAATCGGACACACACTTGTCGTTGGTTTCATCGTGTTACGTAACATCGAACTCTAACATATTCATACGTACATTACTTGCTGTAACATGTCAACTTGAAGCATTATGTAGCAGAGCTAATGCTAAGTTAAAAGCATAAGCATAGCGCATAATTTTGCCACGTGCCACAAGCATCAAGAACATGCACATAATTATTACTTGTACTATAATACATATGCACTTATAAATATAAATACTTCGATTTCTAGTTCGTGTTCGTTCCATTCTATTCTACACATCCCAGAGACGATTATAACGAGCGCACCGTGCGCGAGAGCGCAAACAACAAAACAATTACAATTATTTGACAAAATTCCCAATCTGCTGACAATTCAAGAAGAGAATCTTTTAAATATTCCAAAAAAAAAACAGATTATCATGCTCGATACTTTTACGATGCTATTTTATTTTATAGATGACAAGGCTCCATTTCATAACTGATTAGAGCTGAGAAAAAATTCTTATCGCCTTTCCAATAACTTCTTTTCTTGTAAGTTTGTAACAGCACAAACATAAAAAGTTCCGATAAGATAATGATGATCCCTTGTTGATTTTTAATCATTCAAAACCATACACTATGGAGCTTGTAACTGCTTGACGTCATTCACTGATTTTAGTCATTAAATTAGGAGCGCTTTATACGTCAAACTTAATTTTTTCGTACGTTGGTCCCTATAATACGCACCCAACCCTCAGACACGCCACGCGGCCGTTCATCGATTTTCCTTTCTTTGGGCCTATGCTTTGCTGCTGGTTCGCAAGCTTTCGCTGTGGAAAACCGAATGAACGTTCCCCGGTCTACTCTTTCGATCGTCCATTTTATGGATTTCTTGGCGTGATGCCGGTAAACAGTTCGAAGCCATATTGAAACGGTTCGGTACAAAGTAGAGCTTTACTGTGTCGGTCGGCGTATTAGGAAATCGATTGCAAAGAAATTAACTTTATCATCAAACTATGAGCTGATGTTCCATGTACATGGAGCCGATGACGATCAACGAAGAAATATTTACGGTTAAAGGAGGTCAAGGGAATCAAAGTCTGTTTATTGTTATAAATATAGCAAGCAATACTAGTCGGATCTCCTAACTCTGTTAAATATTCTATTAATGTTTTGCGTCCGTATCTACGTCGTGCCTCGTATTATCGTTGGTTGAGATGTTTTTAAATTAGCGCTGTCCCGCTGTGTCCGAAAATTACACCGTGCCGAGCCGACAAACACTTCTTGTTGTTTGTCTGCCTCTCGGGATAGAGGCATAGTAAAGGTGGATGGATAGATGGATGGATGGCAAACAGTCTACGACTACGCCAGCGCATGGCTATATATATATATTCCATTCGTGAATCGTGTTTAGCTTTTAGGAGCAGAACTGAAGTCGTCCTGAATTACCATCGCACCTCCGTACAAATACCGCCGTCGCCGACGTAGTCGTCCTCTGCCAGCAAATCGATTTTCCACCCCGGCGTCGAGTATATCGTTAATGTCGTCGTGTCCGGATCGACGACAACTCGCCTCATATCTCGTGTCGTTGTTGTTCGCTGCTTCGTTCCCAGGCGGCAAATGCAATAATAAAACACAAAGCCACCTTCTTCGACTCATGATCCAGCCCCAGCGACACTAAGAGTTGTTGTTGCCATGTCAACTCAACACGACCGCTTTCATTTGCTCGTTGCGTTTGCTACTGTCTGTCTTGTTAAACGTCAAAAGGACTGAAAAGTAGTGCGGTGCTTTGCATTTTTCCAACACAATCATTAAATATTTCCAATTATTTGAAAAGAAGCCGATTCATTGTAAATGCATTTAAAAGATTTTAATGCTTTTTTGGTGGTTCGTAATCAGAAAAATTCTTTGTCTGTTTATAGGATTTCGGGCTAGCATGTCCGTGCCGTCGATGGTGCATCGATCTGGTGATAACCTTGTTGTGCGCAGCGTCGTTAGTGGTGACGCTCTGTACGGTTCCCAATTGGAAGCAGACAAAGGGGCGAGCAAGCAGCGAATAATCGACGCTAAAGACTTACCCGAGTGCAAAGTTAAGCGAAATTACTCCTGCGGCACTTGCGACTTTTTCACGCAGAATCCTAGAAATTACCTATATCATTTGCGCGATGTGCATAAAGAGAAAGTGAAAATATACGAGTGTCCAAATTGCTTGTACGCTTCCAAGCACTTCCAGAAGTTGCTGCGGCATACAAAAATGGTGCATGGTACTGCTGAAACGTCCACCACATCAGATCAACCTCGCCCTAAGACACGCAAACGATCTCTGGATGAAGACAGTGCTGAAGAGTGTAGCAACGAGCTGAAAGACATCGACGATGACAAGCCGGTGCATAAATGTTCAATGTGTGCCTACATTGCGAAATCTTCGGCTCAATTGAGTAAGCACGAACGTGACGAACACATTAAAACTAAGTTCTTCAGGTGCACCAAGTGTACCTACGTAACGCATATGAAGGCTCGGTTTACAAAGCATGTCAAATATCATTCAATGCCGATGATTAAGTGTGACATGTGCGATTTTCGCACCCCCTACAAATGGAATTTGGACAGGCATTGCAAGAATCATAATGGTCGCGGGGCATTTCGCTGTTCCGCATGCAACTTCACTGCTGATATAAAGCAGAGTCTTACGGTACACGAGATGAACCATCACGTGCCGCCAGTCGGACAGGCCGCTGGTTTGGGTGTCGGCAGGAGACGGAATAAGGTTGGTGCTAGTGATTCCACAGCAGCCGAAGACGGTATCCAGGTGAGTTCATTTAATTTATCTCCATGACGTAGCGCTGTCATTTTATTTCTGGCAGGTGCATTTGTTTTGTTACTATAGTTTCAAGTAAAAAAAAACATTAGTGCAAAGTTCATACCATGTTCATACAAACTTACTGCGAAACACGGTTCTGCATAAACGACCTTGGCACACGTTTGCATATAACCTAACTCGCTAAGTTAACAAACAATACGTGTTTTTTTGCCTCTTTAAATATTGTTAAGACTGAAAGAATAAAAACAGTTTTTTTTAATGTTTGTTCATTATTCACTCGTACGGATTGTTCTACGATTTTTCTTTCCGTGGAGGTGGACGTGGAGCGCATTGGATTTTGATGTCGTGTTCTTAATTCTTATTAGGATTTCGTGGAAATATTAAAATTACTGCTACGTAATGTTGTTTGTCAAGGTTACGTAACGTGATTCAGATTTTCCTTGTGTACATTGTAGATTTTCGCGATGCGGCGGAACTCAGTATGTATTTGCTTGCCATCGGCGAGATGCGCTTGCGCTTCGCATCACAACGCTTGCTTTTCACAAGGCACGCGGGTGTAGCGGGTAGAGGGGAGCAAACGTTCTGCGGCTATGACTACGTCCTCCTGCTATAGTTGCTCGTTTCTACGGCCCCCGATACTCTTCTATTAGAGGAGGGGGAAACTAGCTAAGCTGCTCGCGCGTGTTTGTATGGTACTCGCCGTACCCGAACGTAGTCCACCGTTGATACTCTTCAAGTTACAGAGGTGAAAATAACGAAACAGTGGCGGTATATGCTTTTATCAACAGTTGAAGTGATAAGGAGATCTGGGCTAGGCGCGACCGATATAATCCCACTCAAAGTAGGAACCGTCAGTCAGTCATACATTTACATAGTTTAGCAACTGAATTATAATAAAGAATTCTTTAATAATTAGTTTGGAAAAATTAATAATTCCTGTTCATATCCGTTTCTAGGTGGCTCCTGTTGACCAGGAGTACGCTGAGTTGGTGCCCCGAAGGACGAATACATCCGCCAAGGTTGCGTCAGCGAATATCAATAAGAACAGCCAGGCTGAAACGGACTTTGTGCATCCCGACGACATTGTGCAGCACGCGAATGGGAAAGTTTACATTAAAACCAAGTGCCGGTTCTGTTCGTTTAAAACGGCTTGGGATAGCGAAATGGTGCGCCATGAGAAGAACGCACATTCGGACTTGATGCTTACGCCACCTAAGAAAAAAGTAGCACGTCCCGTACCTGATCTATTACCGATCAACCATTCCCCAAAAGAGAAGCGCTCTGATACAGTCATGTCACAAACAGATATTAAAAAAATTCTAGCTGGTAGTAAGAATAGTGCTTTGAAGGATTTTGCTAAGCTGTTCGGCAGCGAAGATGTTTTCCAGCAAGACAGTCCGCAAGCACCAAAATCATTTTTCGATAAATTCAAAGATAATTTGTGTGAATCCGAAAATTTAACGTGTGAACATTGTGGACGTGAAAGTAAATGCCTCACAGAGCATACGAGTCATAAGAAAACCTGTGGAAAACTATCTGTGCCTAAGGTAAACATCACACCAATGCATAAATTAGGCAGCACGAGGTGTCAGTATTGCCGGCAACGCTGTAAGTCCTCTAAGGATCTCTTCAATCACTTGTTGACTTGTGAAGAAGCGCAAAAAGGGGCCAAGATCAAAGAGGAAGCATGTGACAATAATCAAACTGAATATCACGCAGATAATGATAATGATAAGAAACCACATCCGATGGAAAATAAAGTCTTCATTTGGACTAAGATGGAAGAAGAAGAAAGTGATTCTAACCATCTCTACGATTGCGTTGATAACAAAAGTCAAGACCAAGATCAGATCTCGTTAGATTTGTCAATTCGGACGCAATCGCCAAACAGCGAAAGCAGTAGCAGCTTAACTAATAACAATAATAATAATAACAACAACAATTACGAAATGGCGCAAATATATCCAACCCCTTCATCTGCTTCACTTACGCAACTGACGATACAAACACCCCCGATGGCAGCTACACCCACCACCGACAAGATTCCTACCCACGGAAACGACATTTCGGTAGCACAGCATAAGCGCGTATTTAAATGTCCGCATTGTACTTTTTGGGCATCAACTGCTTCCCGATTCCATGTTCATATAGTTGGGCATTTAAATAAGAAACCATTCGAATGCTCATTGTGTGCGTATCGGTCCAATTGGCGTTGGGACATCACAAAGCACATTAAACTGAAGTCGGTTCGAGATCCGGCGCATGAATCTGCCAAGGTTCTGATGACCGACGAAACAGGAAGACGCAATTATACAAAGTACAATAAGTACTTAACTGAAATTCATGTCAACGGTGGGCCCGATGCGCAGGAAACTAGTGGTGGAATGGGTACGAGACCAAAAGACAAGCAGAAAAACGTTGAGCGTCCCGGTCCATTGCGTCCACCACCGCAACTCAAGCCGGCTGATGAATATATTAATAAAGTACCTGTGAGCGACAAGAAAAAATCGTCCGGGGATGGAAAGAAAACTTACTGGCAATGCAAGAAATGTAACTTTAGGTGAGTGCTTTCCTATTGTTTGCTTTCCAAAGGTTAAAGATCATTTAGGTCACTTATATCCTTAATTAGATTCTAAAAAACGAACGAAAGAATGTATACAATGAAACGTGAAATATTTGTAATTCCGGTATAAAAATATTGCTGAGTCGTTTTTTTTTTGTTTTGAATACATACGACCTAGTAAAACGACTATAACATACCGAAACGGCATTGTCATATCATTTACACGTCATTACAAAAAAAGGTAATTTAACAAGGTTTATTGTAGAAATCGCTTGTCTTTATTTTAAGTGTGCATGCACTAATCAAAAATCCCAATCGATTCCTAATTAGAAGTATTTTGGAACTTTAAACAAGAAACAAAAACGAATCATTCGATTATTTCTTCTCAGATTTATAATGTATGTGATTCACAGACGTGTGATACGAAACAATGAGTTTAATTATTGCAAAAGTCGTAATCTAATCTTTGCATCACACCTAATTACTTCGACACAAACATCCGTACGTATTTAGTCATCGTCATCTATCAAAAAGCATTTTTCTAATTGTCATTTTTACCTGTTAACTATGTATTTTTCATTTTCTGTAAGTAACAAAATGCGACTGCGATATAATAAATTTCGATAAATACTTTATTCCGATTACAACGTGTGTTGATGCAAGATATCAGAAAACGATAAACGCGGGCCCGAAACGGGATTCCATTATTTAAAGAAATCGAAGCGCTCTGTCGTCTTATCGATTTGATTAATAAACGAATACATTCCTCTACATTCAAGTTCTACGTGGCGGATTGTAACACTCATGCACACGTATCACAGAAAACGAGCAAGCTCAAGTACTTCAGTTAAGCTGACTAAATAAGTCAATAGTCAAAGTACACAATAATCATTAAAAATTACAACACAAACAACAAATAAGTTAACCTTTGTGTACACATTTTTTTTCCTATTTCATTTGATTGCGCGCCTATATGTTTTTACTTCGCTTGTGGTAGACGTGTGTCTACGTAAAGGTAGTTTTTAATTAACACTCCTAATCTTTTTCGTGTGTACGTACTTATTACCGAAACCGAAAAGAACGTGTAATATTTTCTTTCAGCGATAAGATAAACTGGAACGCTTGGAGTATGAGCGCGTGTATGTGTACAAGTGTTGTAACCAATAGCAAAGGCACAAATTTAAGTTGCTTTTCGGCGTATTTAGTATTGTTCGTTATAAATAGGCTTACGACTTGTTGAATATTAAGATGGAAAATCAGCAACAACATATTGTAAAATTTACCCGATGGTATTACCATGTATCTTACTGATAAGAACTTAGAGCGGAAAGAAATACGAATTACAGGAGAAAGATATAATAATGCAATACGATTTTGAACGCTTTTTGACTCTGAACAATGCCCACCAATTGCTTTTTTTTATTGTTCGCCGATAAGATTGCAAATTATAAAATCCACCTACGAACCGAACCAGCAATGCTTTGAGAAAAGAATAACATTTTTAACTTAACGAGTGATGAGTTTTTACTATTCTAGGATATTGATTCATGTCCATAATTTTAAATTTTATAGAGATCTTTGCAAGGACAAAACGCTCGTCCATGTTCGTGGTCATTACCCACAATCTGCAAGCGCGACGACATCAAGCTGCGCTAGTGGCGGCGGAATTAGTGGTTCATCGCCGGGGGCGTCTGGCGGACGTTTCAATGGACCAAGCACCAGCGGACTCATAACGAGCGGCGGTGATTTGGATTCTGAGGCAAGTGTCGCAGGCGGTGGTATGGCACGGGGGCAAGCGCCTTTCCGTTGCGGCCACTGCCATCAGGTTTCTAACTGGAAGCATGTCATACAGGTATTACTAACCAAGTTGCTTGCTCGCATATTAACAATCACTAATAATCAAATGTCTCCGTTTACGACAAACCTAACTTGTTTACTAATGCTTCCTGCTTGTTTTTTGTGTGTTATCACATCGCAAAGAAAAACTACTTGGTGAATGTCGACTAATCACTAATGTTCCATACTATTCGTTTGCGAATAGCAAATGACGGTCGGTTTATTTTAGTTTTGTTTAATTGAAGACTTTTCTATTGTAGCGGCATTGTCGGCTGAAGCACGGCGGTGATATCAAGGTGATTATGGGTGGCAGGGACAAAGATTCCGAATTTATTATAGATGAATCAATGGAACACATGGATGTTAGCCAAGATGGGAGTTTGAAGTGTTCCCATTGTCCATTTTCGAGCAACGATTTGGAAGAATATCACATGCATCTTGAAGGTCACATACCTACATCCATGGCAACCATTAAATGTTGTTTTTGCAATTATTACGTTGCCCAAAAAGAAGATCTATTCAATCATTTGAAACTTCATGGCGTTAACAATTCGAACTTCATTATTCCTAAGGATGAAAAACCACAAACAATTCATGAACCAGAACAATCAAGCAAAAGATACAAGTGTGCCACTTGTCCGTATGTAACAAATAGCAAGTCTCAGTTTACATATCACAAACAGTTTCATAAACCAAGGAATGGTCAGTATAGTTGTTCAGAATGCAGCTACAATGTTAGTAAACGTCATTTATTGCATCAGCATATGAAAGTGCACGGCATTACAGTTTCGCCGCAAAAGCAGAACGGTGAAGTTTTGGACCTGGAAGAAATTACCGATGAAATTGAAGAAGTTCATTCACCTACATTCGATTGGCAAAACTTGCCAGAAATTCCACTTGTATGGGTTTCCAAGAGCGGTAAATTTTCCAAGATGTACAGGTGTAGATACTGTCCACATGTAAATTTGCGAAAAGTGAATATCATGGAACATGAGAAAATGCATGGTAATAGAGAAAGAAATTCATCAAGATATGGTGAAAATGAGCATCGTTGTCCAGAATGTAATTATGTTTGCAACAATGCGGGCGTGTTGTCGTCGCACAATAAAGTTCATCAAGGATTGTACGGAGCTGTCCACGGACTAGTTGATTCTTCAAAAACGGATGAGGAACAAATTCGCGAATTAGGCGCAAATACATCTAACATGGCAATTTCGCTGGATGAGGAAATCGATTACGAAATGCCCGAACCTGAAATATTGCACTTCTGTAACAAATGTCCGGCTCGATTCCTGAAAGAAAACGAATTTACTTTGCACGCCACATATCATGGTGCCAATTTTCAACTGCGATGCGAATTTTGTACCTATTCATCACAACAGAAAGCTTATTTACAGGCACACAACAAGGTTCACACCAAAGATTATCAGGTACGCACCAAGGCATTGATCGATTCGCACCGTATCAATCCCGAAACGCCTCCGCCTGAAGTGAGTTTATCAGGGGATGCTTGGATAGTTGAAGATGGTGTTAGTTCAGAGGATGAACAAGATAATGGTTACATTTACAAAAAGATGAATGTGCCACTTAGCGGTACCGACTTATTTCTACAAAAATCAGAAGCCGAAGCTCACGAAAGCGGTCACGCTTCTGCAATGAAAAGCAGCAAAATTAGGGAAAAACGTTACAAATGCCCGAAATGTCCTTGCCAATTCGAGAAACGAGAACAATTCAAACATCATTTGGGACTGCATGGCTCCAAGCAACAATTTACCTGTTCAAGTTGCGATTACTCTGTAGTTAATTACACCAATTTACAACAACACGAAAAGAAGCACCAGCTTGCCAAATCTCATGAAGATGATGTAAGTTAATTAAATTCGAAATTGTAGCTCAGGAAAAAATTATGTTAACATAATTCTGTTTTGTAGATTGAAGAAGTAGATGCTTCTATTCCGCCACTAGTTAAAGAACAATTGATTCCCGATGTCAAGAAACCTTTCTGGTGCACGATGTGTCCATATACGAACACTCGTAGGGATGCCGTGGATAATCATCAGAAACGACACGTAAAGCTATCGGGCATTGAAAGCAATTACATGTGCAAACATTGTGATTACTCGGTGCCACAGTTACACTTTTTGCGGGACCATACGAAACTACATTTCTCACAAAACAAGATGCATTCACCGGATGCTTTCATGGCACAGCATATGATACAATATTCAATTAAGGCGGACGATCAGATCAGCGAAACCACAAAATATTCTATCAAAGAAGATGTTGAATCGTCACTCTTAAACAATAACGAAGGAGAAAAAGTATTTATCAATACACAGACGGGGGAAGTTGTGGAGTCAAAGAAGGACTCCGAAATGGACACTAGTTAAATTTTTTTGTTTTCATAATTATTATATTTTTCGTTAATTATAATTTATGCGCATGATGAGTAGAGTACAAAGTGTTATAACAAAGAAAAGAAAAGATTTTTGGACAAAACTATAGCTACAAGCATATCGATAGGGATATATAAATCGGACTTAATTACCACTTTATAATAATTACCAATTTACTACCTATCTTTAGTAAATATTATTATTATATACAGATTATAAATATTATGCAATCAAACGCCTAACACTACTACGGGTTAATAAGTAGTCACATAATTATAAAATAATCAATCATCAATCAGACAAGTCACAATTTGACTAGTATTTTTGTTCTTATTCATATAGTTTAACAATTGAAACAATAAGTAATTATAAATAACAGCACAGTTGAGAATGGTTTAGTCAAAATATCTAGTGATACTAAATTAGTGATTTATTAATGTGTAAAAATGAATGATTTGCATTGTTATGGAAAAAATGCAAGAGAAAGAAGTGTTATATATTTTATATATATACATAACTAATTATTAATTAGATAGTAAATGAAGCAAAAGATTCATTATTGAGTCGATTTTTACTACACGGAACGCGCCTTCAAAAATTTTTACCTATTAACTAGATTGAGGTACAGATATTTTCTAAAATTTTCATTATTGTATAATATATTGCGAATAATTGATTGTAATTTAATGATTATCGAATGCGTGATTGAAATTAACTCGCAATGATAAACATGACCAGACCACCAACCAAAAGTTAGCAATGATTCTTTTGTTTCGCAATTTCTGTTATCATTTTGTTTTTTCATTATTTTCTTATATTATATATTTTTTCAATCGTTCAGTGTGTGGGATTACTTAGTTATTATGCCAAAGCATTTATGCCAAAATACGCCATAAAATAGTTTAATATATTATAATTTGTTGAGTAAAATTGATAAATAAAACCAAAATTATTAGGCATAACTATAGACCTGTTTTAATTTCAGATCTCAATAAACTTAAAATTTACTTGACGAATATCCAAAGTATATTTTTAAATTTACACGAAAGAAAAGAATAAAGTTTTATGGAGTGATGACCAAAAATGAAGACGCAATTGTCCAATAGTAAGAGCGGAGTGAAGATGTATGGCCAGATTTTAAATCAAGTGTTCTGTTCTGCCCAAAATTAGTGGAGGTTGATTGAATCCACTAATTTTTGCGTTTTTCGTTATTCAGAATATCGTTTTGCTGGTGTACTTAGCAACTTTTACTTCGAGCATTTTAGTTTTTATTCTATTATAATAATTGTTCTTACTTTCCAGATCAAGCGATAAAAAAATATAAAAATCCTTCATCAGATAACTTTTCTAACAAAAATTGAAAACAATCGTTTAGTGCTAATTAAAAATTCCTGCTTCTGTTACTTGTTATATCAGTTTTATAAATAAATAAGAAATTTCTTCTTGATTTATTAACCTTGCGTTGAAAATCTCTTGTAGAATGCATTGGTTACTCATCTGATGCTTAAGCACTAAAAAAACGGCAAACGCTTAAGATTAGGAAAGTACGGGACTCTGAGGTCTAGGAACATGTAAAAAATAATTTGATAAGCCAATTAGGAACGTCTTTCTTTTGGTTTCTTTGTAAACAAATCCAATTTTTATTATTGAAGCGCTTGTAAAATTCCAATAAGTACACTATGATAAGTATTCTGTAAAAGTAAGATCCATGGACAAGTAAATAGTTTTCAAATACATATATGCAACTAAGGAGTAACAAAGTTAATCAAAAAGTATAAAAACCGAGATAAAACTAAGTTATAACTACAATACTTGACTTGAAAGCTAGATTTTAAGTTAGTACAAAAAAATAGCTACACTTCTAAACTATTTAGTACAAATTTTTTAATAGCACAACAGACCGTATCATCTAATAAAATTTTAAAACTAAGAATCTCTTGTCGTACAAGACTAAAAAATGAAAGATGAAAAGATGAAGAAGAGTGCACTGTACAATTTGTGGTTAAATTGAAATATGTCTAGAAAATTATTAACACAATACAATATCAAGTGCCAGAAACGCAACGTTTTATATGTATAATTACACTTTAACAATGTTCTTCCCAATTGGAAATCGCGTAGAAAAAGAACCGTTTAAGCTACGAAGTATTTACTTGTAGTTTAAATTTGCGTTGTACGTAAATATTCATAAGCGAGTTGTCCTATTGTAGCAACTAGAAATTTAAACGCTACAGCTATAAATTATCTCAGCTTCTAAAAATTGTATGTATCTACAAGAATTTGCAACTGTTCTGTTCAACATACCTTTCGAGTAGTCGCCGCTTCAGATCGGGTGGATAAGTCACGTAAATATATTCGTTATCCTTGTCGGTGGTGTAGAAGTCTTCGGTATATTGGTGACCGGCTGTATCGTAAGGTTGTCCTGCTTCTTGACGTAATAAGTGTGCTGGTGATGGTGTCGAACGATCAGTCAAGCTAGTGCTCGTTACGCTTCCGTCATCCGCACTGAAAAAGCTATAAGTTATCAACAAAAATGTTAGAATGGTTCGCAGCGCAGTGAAAGGGTAAGGGGTAATTGTGTGACTTACTCGAAAAGTACCCAGATAATGTAGTAACACAAGCAAATGCCTAATGATAGAACCATTATTATCATACAGAGTAATCCCCATGGGAATGATCTAATATCACTTTGAGAATCTTCCCAATAACGATCACATGTCAGGTACCAGCAGACTGCTCGATTTAATTCGTCTATAACAAATTACCAACAAATGATTAATCAGATAAGTAAACCAAGAGGTGTGGAGGTAGATATATTCGAAGTAAGAATACGAAGTCCCAATGAAGTAAATAATGCATATCCGGTATCCCTCCAGTTTAGGTGTGGATTTATTAACGCAGAGCGTGTTACAACTAGTTTCGCACAATTAAGGCATCATCAGGCAAAATCCAACACTAAAGGGCATACGTGAAAACATACATGTAACCAACACGTTTTTCATGTATGATACCGGATAAGCATTATTTAATTACGTGGGACTTCGTATTGCTACTTCGAACAAATGATTAGTTCGTCTATTTGTGAAAAGTTCACGAAGCAATTTTTTGTGTATCTACTCTTTTGCTGGGTCCTAACCTTCATTTTTTTAGTGCAACCTACTTTATAAATATACAAATAGCAAACAAACCTTCGATTTCTTTGAAATCTTTAACGGACAAATGAATCAACAAACTGGCGATACAGTCCCGCACTAAAATTTCACACTTTGTCTTTAACTTGACTAATTCTTCAGGCTTGCAATTCGACTTAAGCTTTTGCAATTCAACTATTCGTTGTTGGCGATTGTCTGGTACAGGTACAGTGGAATCGACTAAGTCATCTCCACAAGAATTAAAACTACGATTCTGAGAATTTTTCTCTTTTGTTGAATCTTCTGCAACAAATACAAAATTGAAATTATAATTTAGTAGAATTGAAAAGTTCTTAATATGAGTTGGTGGAGGTATGAATCTATCAATGGTGCAGAGAGAGAGAGAGAGAGAGAGAGAGAGAGAGAGAGAGAGGGAGGGTGGGAGAGAGAGAAGAAGACTGTTCTGTCTTGGTCGTGTGATCGTTAGATCAGCGTTTCT
>JARJEB010018590.1:0-10288 GCA_030264535.1 Liometoxenus newtonarum | reverse complement strand
CACGTCAAAATAACGAAAACATGTTGAATTTTATTTAAATATTTTCAGGTCGAGGCTCATGTTTACTCAGAAGTGCTGTATTAATTCATGAACTAACTGCAAATTATTTTACTGAATTTAATAAAAATTATAATAACATTTTAATAAATTCATAAAGCGATGTACTAAATATAGTCCTTCTAGACAAACATGAGACTTTGTGGGCGTGCTGAGTACACTCCACGCAGAAAGTGAAAATTATGATACAAGTCACCGATATGTCATGATTTTATTATTGAGTAATCTCCACGTCAAAATAACCAAAACATGTTGAATTCAATTTAAATATTTTCAGGTCGGGGCTCATGTTTACTTAGAAGTGCTGTATTAATTCATGAATAGACAATATTATAATTACTTTTCTCGTTTGTTTCAGGTGTAAAAAATGATAAAGCGTACCGGACTATGGTGTCTGGTAGTGTCCTTAATGACACTATCATTAGTCAGTGCGATGCCATCGAGCACGACTTCACCAACGTCGACTACATCAAGGTATCACAACGACGATGGCACAATACTTAACACTACTATTAGTACAATATTAATAGCAAAAAACAAAACAACATTGATTTATATGCAAGCTTTACGTAGATTAACAAATCTTACCATTAACGAAAAAACACAAGTTACCAATAATAATGACACTGATGCGGGTCGAGACACGAAAGAACTACATCCGGTCAATAATGAGAATTACATTAAGATTAGTCTGATCAACAATGACACGAAAGGTAGCCGTAAACAGGCGCATCAAAGTAAAAAACCGGAAGCAACAACATTAAGTAAAATCACGAAAGTCGCATTGAGTCCAAATCAAAGATTTACGTTGAAAAATGCAACCGTTATGTTTCATCGCGGTACGGTTGGCGGCGGCACAAATACCACACAAAAATCCAAATTGAAACCTACTTGGCCTTACTCGATCATTAACAGCAAAAATGATTTGAATAGATACAAAAATTACACACAACTCACTCGCAGACGAAATTCAAATTCAACGAAAAACAATGAACTTAAGCAGCCAGATTTTCTGTTATATCATATTCCAGGAGTTGACCCAATGCCTGAAGTAACATCGTATTCCCCCCAATACACTTTCGAGCGACCACCCCAAAATTTAGACTCAAGTCAAAGTCAAATAGACAATATTGTACCAATTAGTGCAGTAGAAACGTCTTCCAACGGTTATCCACTTGAGGATCCTAGCGATATTGGCGATATTGTAGATATACCTTTAGGTACTGTTGATTTAGACCTAATTCCCGAAGCTCAAAACTCCCCGGGACTATTTTACGCAGCTGAAGATAATCCAGCATGTCCCTCGTATCACCTAACTAGCAACGTATTTGGTCCTCAGTCAAAACAAGGTTGTCCTGACTTAAATGTGGTACTCAATTCCCATTATCATCCATCGTCTGATACACGTAGACCTGAAGTACCTGCAGCTGAAGCTACACCTTTAGCAGATCCGGGCGCTCCAGCCGCTGCACCAGCTGCTCCTGCTGCAGCAGCACCCGCTGGTGGTGCTCCTGGCGGTGGTAGTGGTGGTTTCCCACAATTAGGCATACCTCAATTGCCCGAATTTCCTGGTTTACCCGAACTTTCACTGCCCGATCTAAAAGGACTGGGTGGTTTGCTTCAATGGCTTTGGAATGGTTTAAGAGCAGTGTTTCGGTTCATCTGGCCCTTCTTAGTGGCAATACCTGTCATTGTTTTTACAAAGACACTAGTCGCAACTTTCATTGCATTATTTCCGTGGTGGTTTCCAGCTTTGTTCTTTGTCGCAAAATCGGATAATAGTAAAGAAAAGAAACATTATCATTACAAACATGTACATAAACCAGTTGTGCATCCAGATGGTTGGTTTTGGAATCATAGTACCAAAACTTGGACGAATATCTTGGATAGAACCAAAAATACGAGGCCAGGGCATGCTCATCCACATATTCATATAAAACACAAAAGGAGTTTAGAAATTTTAAGGAATATTGAGGAATTTAAAGCTAAATTTAGGTAGTTGCAACAAATACGGCCATAAATTATCAAATTTTTCCAAAAAACAACAATTTTAAAGTTAAAACGTTAAAGTTTGCATATATAAGTCAAAATATTGTTATGTAGTAATTGTTATGAAGTCATTATGTGTTATTAATTATTTAAATTATTTATTATTTATTTTAGTTTCAGATATAAATGCGTGTAAATAATTATTTATATTACTTATTTAAAAACTGTATTACCAATTTCTTTTGTGTCTCCGCATCCTTTACATCCTGTACAAAATTACTGGGTGCTGTTTTATTGTCATAATATTGTTATTTTTGATTTTTAGAACAAATGTCTCACCAATTGGCGACACTATAAAACAATTAGCTGATCAATTAGTGAATCAGAATGCCACATCACATCTCACCTTCGATACGAGAACACCACCAAAAGTTCGTGAGCAAACACGAAAAGAACATGCTGAAATTATTGAGTTTAGCCATCCTGGCGTTGCTGAACCAGTTGATGATGATGCTCTTGTACTGGAAGAGGAAAACAAGAAAATGAACTTTTACAAAGTTGATAAACCAACAACGGATAGCGGCCTTTCAACTTGGATATTATTGAGTGGACAATCTTCGACAAATAAACCGACAAAGAAACCAGTAACAGTAACATTAAAAAATACAACCGTAAGTAACGAAAACAAAATTATAAAACCAATATTCAAAAGAAAATCAACAACTGCTTCAACTACAAAAAGACCTACTTCGTCTTCGACAACTTTGGAAGCAACAATTGCGACGACAACAGTTATAACTGATAAAAATAGCAAACTAACCAAACTTAAGACGTCACTCGTAAATAATAATAAAACAACGCCATCTTCTTTGAGAAAGGTTAGTTCACGAAGCACTACAATGAAACCATTAAAGACCACTGTAAAAAGCGAGATTTCTTCAACCACAAATAAATCTGAATTTGTAAAGGTACCTACCAAATCGACTAATAGTAGTGGCCTGCAACCGGAAGCAAAGGAAGGTACTTTGGACTTGGACTTGTCAGTTTCTCCAACTTCAAGTGAGAACAAGAAGAGCAAAAGACCTACAGGTGTGGAGTTAGGAACAACTTCAACGAAAAAGAAGAAGAACAAAAATCGACGCAAGAAGCCCATTGCTGAAGACAAACTTGATATCGTCAATGGAACGAAAATAGCAACCAAAACGAAAGAGAAACCTTTCGGGACCCAAATCTATAACTATTTGAGTCGTGAGGTTATGCCAACGGTTGGTGTTGGGTTAGTTGGATTGATGGTAACGGCTGGTTTGGCAAGCTACTTTTTGTATCCGTTTGGTCCTTTGCGAAGGTCGTATAACATTGACAGGAAGGACAAGGAAGGTAATTACCATTACACTGATGAATATTCTGGAGGAATAGCAGAGGAAGAAGCAATTGGTAAAGTAATTGCTGGAATGCCTTCGAATAATTATTTCAATAGCAATACAAGATCCCACAATTCAAGAAACACTTATGGTCTCAACGAGTTTACTAACGGAATTGCTAATAATAATAATAATAATCCAGGAGGGTATCAACCAAATCGTTTCCGAGATGTTGATCAACGTTATATGGAAGGGTCAGTTGAAACTGTCGCTTTGAATCCAATGACATCGTATCGAACTGAAGAGGTGATTATTGGAAGTCCAAAGAAAAATACGTATAGTAATCACAAAGATTTCTACGAGGGCTTTGAAAAATTAGAAACTACTAAAGAATCGGTTTTAAATCAAGAACCTGATCATGATCAATTTGTTGTTGGCAATGTGCCTGTGCCACAAGATATAGTGCAAGTCCAAGCAACGACTGAAGTGATTGGAGGAACACCGGCTGTTGTACCTGAACATGGTCCACGAACAATTGAAGAGTTTCTAGATTCCAAGAATGAGGAAGAAAAAGAAAAAGTATTTGTTGTTGAAAGTGTTCCTGCCCATGCCGAAGCACTTTACGCTATTGAACATGGTCCCCGACGACGACGAAGACAAATTCGCAAAGTTGACCAAGTTAAAATTGATAAGGAAATTGACAATGAAATTGATATTGGCGACAAGAAACTATTCGAGCCATCCAAATCTAGCACAAGCACCGTGAACACTTTAACAAGTGACGACACAACTAATGATTCTATTTATACTGAGACCACCACATTAACCGATAAATATTACACTTACGCAAGCATGAATCCGATTCTGGAGAAAAGCGAATCGATTTTCAGCTTGATTAAGGACTTAATTTTGTTGAAGTTACGCCTCGGTTTGCAAATGTTGCAAGATAAAGCCGAAAGCCTAACGAGATATTTTAAAACTGTACAGGAAAGAATAGACGTTACATACAAAAATGTTAACCAAACAATTAGTTATAGTTAAGTAACATTAATTTTGTTAAGTAACATTAATTCGTTTTATAAGTTTTATTCCGGTATAAAGTATATAGGGAAGTATTTGAGTATCTAAGTAAGAACGACAATACGCACAACCCAATGGGAGAGTCCCTTAGAGCATATAAAGATGGAGGGAACAATAACGGTACGGATTTAAGCCTACTGAAAGGCAAAAAAATGTTGTTCTTAAGTTTTAAAATCTGATATTGCGCAAGCGCACAGGTCAGGTGGAGCCACGGGGTGCTCGATTGGGTGGAACCTTAGAGCACACCTCTTATTCACGCTTGCGCAATATCAGATTTGAAAACTTAAGTATAACATTTTTTGCCTTTCAGTCAGCTTAAAAAGCTAACATTGGGCTAAATAGGCCATGTTCTCTCCATTTTATATGCTCTAAGGAAAGTCCAATACTTTTGACAGTGACTGTAGTCAAAAAATGGCGGCCATAGGTTACGGTCACAGAATATATATACTTGGTGACCTTCAGCGTGTCAGCCATGTTGGTTGGAGGTTAGTATTTGCGGAAAATTTGAACCTTCAGACAACATGGCTGACACACCGAAGGTCACCAAACGAGGCCTAGCGAAAACCACGAAGTGTACCTTCTGTTAGGTTATTCTCTGGTACGATCAATGGGAAAATAAAACCATTCATGTGAGTAAATCATCTTCATTTTTCTGACCTCTGTCAAAGGTATTAGATTGCCCTATTATGAAATTTTAAATCAAGTTTAAGTTAACCTAACTTTTCGGGTTTACTCATTGGTGATTGGTTTATTTATTGATAGTTGACTATAAACAAATATAAAATTGTTTGTGATCATTGATAATTAACTTAAACTTTGTTTGGAATTTTTTTACACTTTGATCGTCTCTGAGTTCTGACTGATGACGATTTCCCAAGCAAAACTAGGTTTTCTTAATTTTTATTTTTTTTTTGCTTTCATGCAATAACGATCACACTTTTACTTGTTAATTAAGCTCTAGAATTCTAGATAATGATTTGTTAACTTGTACAATGCAAAGCACTGGTATTATTCGTTTCTAAATATTTTATTTATTTAAAACTAAAGCGAACTATTTATAAAAAACAATTGTTTATTTTATTTGTTTTGATGAAATCCTTTTGACAATGTTACAACTAATTACAACTCATGCTAATACACTGTCAAATTTAACTGTATTGCGTATTTAGTAAGTGTTCCTCCCACAAATTCGCGCCAAATTTGAATTGACTGTTGCTATTGGTTAGCATGTTGCACGTCAAACACGTCAATGTCAAATTTAAAGTTTATGCCTAAATTTCGATTTTGAACAACTTCATTTCATATTTTTGAATTCTCGGGCGTGTTTTTAATATTTAACGTGTAAAACCATAGATCTAATATTATTATACTACTGGATGGACAGTAGAGAGAGAAATTGCGTACCTAGTCGTTTAGTAAGAGAGGGGTATAGGGCGATCACGTGACGTGGGGTCTATTTCATAACATAACGGTTTCAGGTTCTGTCTTATCTGTCAGTTTTGTAATTGTGCGTGTTTCCAGTTTCTTTTTTTTTGTTTTCATTTTTCAAATTTATATTAATAATGGTCAAATCTTGTGCAGCGTTTAATTGCAGTTGCAGCAATCGTTTTGCGAACAAAATCAACTATAGAACACAAGTCACAAAGAACTTTCAATTAATTTCTTTCATATTTAAAACGTCTTATTGGTATGTATGACTCAGTGACTGAAGAAACTTGAACAAAAAAAAAACAAAAAAAAAACTTTGCTATGAAGTGTGAAATGTATTTATGGATTATGGTGTGCCCTATGGCTCACTTTGGCTTTCGGCTCGTACGTACACATTCCCGCGATTGCTGAGTATAAAGACGTAGTTCATATATAGAGTAAAAATGTGCGCAGCTGGGAGCAATGCACTTAAAAAATTACAAATTTTATTTTTAGTTGCGCGAGTCTGGTATTTATTTATAATTAAAATATTTATGGGCACATGCTTCATATAAATGAGAGTGCGCCTCGGATTTTCAACCCGAAATATATAGAAATACAGCTTGTGTGTACGCTTGCTTGCATGTTTCGTTTGTCGTGTTGTGCGCTTTACTAAAATATAATTATAAATACCAAAAGTGTTATGCCACAAGAGATACCACAAGGAAACACCTAAAAACCGCACAACGAAATATGTACAACGAAACAAAATGCAAAAGTCTTTAATCGCAAACTTGTCGGAACAAAGGTACTTATGACAACTTTAATATATGTTAAACGTCCGATTATTTTAGATTTATCATTACAACTCTTATTTTAAAAGAAAAATAGCACTTTGTATTATTTACGAGTAAACTTTTTTCGTATTTAATTTTATCACTTTTACAAAATAAACGGAAACAAGAACAACTGAAGTAACACCCTGTATATTGTGACAAGAAAAATATAGATCTCGACAAGGGAATTAATGCAGGTATTTAAGGACAAGTTATCCTTGAGCTGCTTTGTGTCGTTTTCCTCAAAACAAGCTGAAAAAGGCATCGACAAATTCGAAGTTTGGTCCATGCACCCAACATAACTGGAACTGATACTGGCCCTGCCTGGTCCTGGTCCTGGTCCTGCTTCAGCAGTACTAATGCATTAACAAATTGCAAGGAGAGAGTCTAGGCAATGGCATAAATAGTTAAGTCGTCGAATCAAACTCGGCAATAAGACAACGCGGGCTGCGCCTTGCCATGCCTTACCAAGCCGCGGCCAATCCTTCCTGCTCTGGATCATAAATATTTCTCTATGCATTGTAAATAACCCTAAACGCGCAGACTACAAACTTATGAATTATTTGACTTCATTTATGCAATATTAAAGGCGCAATTTGAATAGAACTCGCTCTTCTCTATGCCAATCCGTTTGGTAAATAATTGAATTGTTTGAGGAGAAACTGGTGCGGGGTGCAGGGTGCGATGCGGCGAAGGAGAAGCGCTCCTGCTTACTTACCTGCTGAAGCTCGAGAACGAGTTACTGTACTGACTGACTGACTGACTGAAGTTGTCTCGCTCGACGAAAATGTAACATCTTTTAATATTTACTATTTTTAATCCAGAAGAAATTAAGTTGCTAAGTGAATAGCTTAAATGTTAACAACTTCTTGCCATCGAATTAAAAAAAAAATTGCATAATAGCAGAATCATGAAGTAAATGACCTTGAATCGTAAATTTTGTAATATTCGCCTACTTATATCGAATTATTGAATTTATAACGGGAAATTTAAAATATTTTTTCGCTAAGCATCAAAAATCAAAATAAATTCCTGTTTTAATTCACATTTTTATTCATTGATAGATATAGTTTTCAATTGTAATAAAAAAAAATTGATGTTTATTCTGGCGCCGCTTTCGTCGAAAAACTAAAACTTTAAAACTTTTCCTGCCGCTTTGTCGCATATTTTTTCGCAGAGTTCACGCCGCCGCCATACTAATAATAATTATTTCAACTATATGCATGCATGATGTGTACCTATATAAAAAAAAAACCTAGAGGGTGGTAATTTAATTTTGTTTGTTTCCTCGGCGCCCAACAACTGTTCGGTTGTGTGTATATACACTCGTATATATTGAAATGAAATACACGCATGTTTACAACCCCATGGGTCACTAAAAATGATGCGCGAATATATTATACAATAATTTTTATATTCATCGCCGTCCTACATGTTTTTTCTATTTTAATTTTTCCCCACGTGTATTGTGTATATGCGCGTGTGTGTTTATTATATTCAGCATCCCCTTGGACAAAAACAAAGAACGAAACAAATGAATAAGCATGCGGGGAATCGTCATCACCACCGTGAATGAGATGGCTTTCCGTTTTTTCGGATCGAGTCGAGATCGAGCTTTACTTCAAATTTATCGTGCACAACTGCTATTTGTGTTTTTATTTTCCGCACGCAGTACAACGCAGAAAGAAGAAATGTTTTTAATTAATGAATCGTTTTTAATTAAAAAGCTTTTCACGATTTTTATATGTTTTCCACCAAGCCCATCAGCCTTGTTTTGTTAATGCTCTATATGTATATAGTGGTGAGCGAATAAAATATACAATTAAAAATTGGTTGTGTTGCAAAATTAAATTATGTTGTTAATAAATATATACAATTCGCTGTGTTTGTTCTTATTTTTTGGTCGAGCCATTATACCTAGTTCAAATAAAAAATTTTGTGGTTATTAGTAGAAGTGATTAACGGATTCTGGCCCCGCCTCTCTATGGGAGTGAGCAATTACCCTCACAATTACCCGCAATTACCCTCATTAGTGGATTATTTTGTGGATTAAGTGGTTTATTAGGTTGATTATAAGTGGATTCTATGTGGGCCCCGTTACTCACTCCCACCTCTCCACCTCCTATAGGGAGGTGGGGCTAGAATCCGTTAATCACTTCTACTGTTATTCCCAAAATGTCCTAGGTGCAACATTGAATACGCCAATTCAACATTGTTAATACTCCTGCATGATACATGATCTCAGTAAGCAAGTATTAATCGAAATTTAATAGAAATATATTTTTAGCTAGAGGTCCGGGTTCGATCCCCGGCGAGAGCGATAACTTTTCTTGAAAAATTAAAATATTATATTCGGTTTCCGAAACGTAATTCATCTTGTACATTTGTAATAAATTGTTTAATATTTTATTGTGTTTGTGAAACGCGTGCCAATGCAATATGTATAAGTACCTGTGTCTTATCGTCCTGTGCGAGCCCGTAAACGTCTGGATTCTAGAATTCTAGAATATTAATATTTAAGTTAAATTCCAAACGAGCCTGAAATGCCGACAACTCGCCCCTTTGCGTTATACCTAAGTACTTGAAATGTTCATTAATTAACCGTGATCGATAATTAAATATTAATATTTCCAATGATCAACTAACTATTCAAATTCCAACAAGTACACACAAAAAAAAATGTTTAAGAATATTTTTTTTGGAAAAAGAAAATATTATAAATTCAGTACTTTTATGTAATTTTTATTATGGAAATGTGATTATTATGCATTAGGTTTTTTAATGAGAACGCGTTGTAACACACATTAACTGCAAAACTATAACAAGACTTTGATTTTATTTTAATTTATTGCAACATTTTATAATTATATTCGATTTTTTCGAAATCGTTCGATTAGATTTGTTGTAAAGTTTTATGACAGAAAACACGTAACATTTTATGGTTTTTAATTAATATTCATAATCAGAATTCATGCATTTTTCAAATAATAATAGTATATTATTCAATGAGCGCATATGCAGGCTATTATACGCGAGGGCGAAGTTTATGTAGCGAGACGTTAATCGAGTGGAATAAACGCCCAAGTATATAATAGCGCATATGCGCTCATTGAATACTATACTTTATCTGCGACGAGAAAATTTAATTTGGCCTTTAAACTTAACCAAACCATGGAATTCAACACATAATCCTAGATGACGTTTTAGATACAGTCCGTGTGTCATATATTATTATTGAAAGCAGCGAAGAGCTGTGCTTGACGTAAAATAAATCTCTAGTGGAATAATGAACTATTATTGACGTGTATTCAGCTCCATTATTCGCGAGTGGGTTATATACGCCTGTATACACACCTAATAATGGTTGTTTTACTTGGTCGTAGCGGATAAAAATTAAATTTTGTCGTCGCGAATAAAGTATAGTATTCAATTGGCGAATAATGCAGGCTATTTATTATACGCTCGGGCTTTACTACACTCGGCTCGCTTTGCTTCGCCTCGTTACGTAAACTTGCCCTCGCGTATAATAGCCTGCATTATGGGCTCATTGAATAATAT
>JARJEB010018587.1:0-14531 GCA_030264535.1 Liometoxenus newtonarum | reverse complement strand
ATATGGTACACAGAAACAGGTTAAACTTTTAACGTGTGCAAAAAGTGAAGCACAAAGAAATGCACCTTTATGCCTGTTGTAAACTAGTCGTTTAGGAAGGTACGTCAAGTTGTAGTTTGTGCTTAAATTTTTATTATGACCGACAAGAAACTAATTTGATCATTTTGATATCTCACGCGTGTTTTAACGTTTAACGTGTGAAACTAGTTGACGCGAACACTTTACTGGGCAATCAAGCCGTCTCCCGGTGCTGTATTACTGAATCTATTCGCCAAACCGCAATACCCAGAATTCCTCCAAATGTATCAACATTTGGAACGTATCATTTTCATTTTTAAACACCTAAACCTTGAACTTCAGCACCCCCTCTAAAAAAAACCTGGCTACGTCCTGTAATGAACATTTAATTAATTTGTATACAGGGTGTTCAGAAAAAGGCTGAACTGTAAATGTTAAATCAAAAATCTTGTACGATCCTTCGCTTATTTAGAGCCAGGGCCGGGATTTCAGCAAGAATGAAAAGTGTAGTGCCATCCACATCCTTGTCAATTATTTGCCAGATTGTAAGGAGGAAACATAACGAGCGAAAAGTTTTCGGTCCCATGGGAGGGGGAGGGTGGAGCCAGACACAACGCTAACGTGTTTTGTCTTTACGGTCTGACATGTAACAAAAATGATGTCATTGACTTCGTTGCGAGTTACAAAATCCCGGTCCGGGAGTAGACTTGGAAACAATTTGGTCTTCAAATAAAACCCAAATTAATGGCATTTCTTCATTAACTACATCAATGAAATTTTACATAAAATTTCTTGAAAAATTGTTTTACAAATTTAGAACAATTTCCAGCTTTTATTACCTCGCATTTCCAGATAACATTTTTAAGATTTTCTGTACAGAATTACCGTTATTCTCTGTACACCCTGTATAGAGGAAAGTGTAATAAGTAATACAAATTTAAATTAACTTTAGGTAAACTTAAACTGATGTAGAAGATGTAGAAGTTGCTGGAAGGAAAAGGAAAGTAATTTGAACCGAAATTGCATTTGGCGGCGGCAAATTTATATCCGCTACACGAAATGCGAACTTAATCAGTTTTACTTTATACTTGCTCTAGTTTAATATATTTGATCCGAATAAACTTAACATTATTATCTATATTAAATTTGAAAAAAATTTGTTAAAACTTAGAATGATTGGTTGAGTAGTTTCGAACTACTCCAAGTAGTTGATAGGGAATAAAAGTGCATAAAAATTTGAATTCAGGTTCAGCAGCACTACCAGGGCGTAGCCATGCAGGGGGGGGGGGACAAGAACAGACTTTGGTCACCAACTTATCGCCAGAAGGGGGGGGGGGGGCAACCGCCTAACTCGCCCCACCCTGCCTACGCCCATGAGCACTACTAATTAACAAAATTTATGTTCTAGCTCTAACTAGTATACGATGAAGTGATCTACGCATCACAATTTAATTCGGCGTCAACTACGTTCGTATGAGAAAAATGTGACTTGTGACCCGGGACCGCGGGACCTCAAACACGATGAGGCTAGTTAAAATGTTAAAAACTTTTATTTTTAGAGCGCAGACGACAAATTTGTTGAGAATTTCTTATAAATCAACTACAAAATTTATATCTATCCTTCAATTCCATTAAATTAAGTCGAGGGCTTCGGCTTAACTCTTAAAAAGCAAAGAAGCGACAAAGCGAGTTAATCTTAATTAATTTCAGGAAAAATCAATATGAAAACGAAATTTAAGCTTATAAGGCGATGATTATCAGATTTTACAATACAAAGTCTGAAGATTAAGTCAAACCAAAAATTTTGCAATTATAAATTTGTCATTGTTATTGAAGACTCTATTTTAGATATGTACTAATTATGATCTAAATATATACAATTAGGACCTCTATTCAAATCAGTTCCAGTCTTGTGCATCCATAAAATGGATGATTATTGAATCATAATAATAATAATAATAATCAAACATAGCTATACCGATTCGATTCTATACTCGAGACTCGAGGGTTCCACTTGACTTCGAGTGTTTTTACACAACAATTCTATTTCAATTACGAGCCACTTGTTTGTAAGACAAGCGAATAAATTATACACAATATGCATGTGTATTGTAACAGGACGGTAACGAACGAAAATTGCAGGAAAATTAGTGGTTTCTCGACTCGTTCTCCTCATATGTATGAAACATGATTTCTCTATTTATATATTTTCCTTTCATTTCGTTACTTTATAATTATCTTGATTTGCCCTAATCAATGTACATATTGTTATTTTTATTTGTAATGGTATTAATCATCTTTCCTATCGTAAATATAAGGTGTCCCGTTGTCATGAAATAGTTTAATTACGTCTTAGCGCTTTTATGGAACACCCTGCATACTTGAAAATATTAAGAGAACTTGGTATTTTCATTTTGCGTCTATCTCTAACCATTTAGACGTAATCAAACTATTTCATGACAATGGGACACCCTGTATAGAATCCATAGAATTTAACATTAAAATACTTTTTACAAATTAAAGCATTAAATGCGGCATTATTAAAATGAAAATGTGCAATACATCTTTTGTCTGGTGCAACAACATTAGTAAGTATGTATATATTTTCAATTTTGTATGTTACGGTTGTATTAATTAAATAGGCACATTTTTTTCTTTCTTTGACATTTATTATCAAACGTTGTTTACCTTTGGAGTGCTTTTACCCCATAACCAATTCAGTAATACCTTTGATGGACTCTGTACGTCGCGTGCTGAAAATATATTAATAAGAAAATTAGCTTCCAATGCACTATTAAATTTAATTACTAATTATATTAGGAAAATATTACTTTAAAAAAATACAACAAAATCATTCAATTCAATGTAGCTGGGCTACGTGCGATGTAAAAATAAACTTTTCGCCGCTTGAGCAACTATTTTTAAATTAGAAACGGCTTTCGACTTAATCTTTAATCAACAACAACAAAAAAAACTCACGAATTGATACAAGTGGAAAAGTTACGGAATAGCAACAGCCTCCAAACTGGTCAAAAGTTTGCCAAAACAAACTACGCTTATAAAAATGCAAACTTTACTTTTTTCGAGAGGGATTAAGGAGTAGTTACCAAAAAATTGCAAAAACCTATTTTACGACGAAACTTTGTAGTAACTAAGTAACTTAAAAATAATCAAAGTAGCCATGATATTGGTTGATTCGATGATTTTACTTCGCAGTAAAATTTCTTGTCGCAATACACCGCGTGATATACTTACATAATGTGTAACTGGCATCCAATAATCTAGCTTGAGCTTCAGGCGGCAATTTGGATACCTCGTCCTTGTGGTGTTCCAATATAGCCATTTGTTGGAAACGTCTCAATTCTTGTTCGTCCACAAAAGTCTTGTCTTTCTTATACCCAACAACTTTCAATTCCGATAACCTAATACAAATTATCACATTAAAGCACACCTGACGTTAAGAACATTTCAGTGATGGCATTTGCACCGGATGCAAATGTTTATGCACCCAAAGCACCGGCTGCAATGATTGAATGCACCTAATGCTCCAATTGCGGGTGCATTCGGTGCAATTATTTGGTAGCACCGGTAGCACTCTAACTTCTCTGAGTAGTTTGGAAGTACTTTGAACAGGTCGGAACTACTCTGAGTAGTTTGCAGTGGCATATCGGAAGCAATGCACCTGGTGTAACCGTTAGATGGAGTGTATCAGTGTACTTAATTCACCAACAAGATTCATAAGAATTTAAGGTAATGACGGGAATCTGATTGCAACGTCAGGGTGCAAACGATTGATTGCACCACGTGCAAACCGGCTTGCCATCACTGAAACAAATAGGTAGGTACTTACTTATTTGCTAATGACCCTTCAACATGACCTTCCTTAGCTTCAGTTGCCATTTCAGTTCCCGTGGCACCCAGAATAATAGCCTTAGTTTTACCACCAGCAGAACTACTAGAACTTGCACTTGTGTTTGCTATATCTGCGCTACTTATATCTGCACTTGTAATCATCGATCGGATTTCTTCTTTTTCTCGTAAAGCGTTAGATAATCTAAGTTGCAACGTATCTCGTTCTTCCAGCAGTTGCATCAATTCAACTGTTAGTTCCTCGCAACGCACATCACGTTGATGTAACATATACAATGACAAATCTAATTCAGCACGTGAAATCAACTCAGCTGGATTATCTTCCTTGACACTATCCAATTCTCTACTTGCTGATGATGATGACGTTACAGTTTGTACTTTCTTTTGGAGTTCTTGAGGTTCATCAAGTTCTGCAACGAGAGCGTCATAGTTACGACTTTTTTCGTAAATTTCTTCTTGGAGTTCTTCAATCTTGAGGACTTGATTTTCAATAATCGCCTTCAATTCACCCATTTGTCGGTCGCTTTCAACAACATGCTTTTCATAATCGGCAATTTGTGCAGTAACTTGAGACAATTGTCCTTGACTATTCGTATATTCCATTTGATATTGCATATGTTGTTTGTTTACTTCATCAAGTTGCTCCTTATACGCATCAATTTCAGCGTCTTTCATTGAAATCAATTCGTCCCTGGCAATCTCGGTTTGGTTCAACATACGTCTCAATGAGTCCAGTTCCTGAATTTGACCGGAAAGTACAGACTGACTCTCCAATAGTTGATTTTCTAAGGCATATTCGTGTTCACGTTGTTTTTCTTCAAACAAATGGTTGAGCCGTTGAATTTCGGTGTCTTTGGTTTGAACATGATTACTTAATACTTTGTAACTCTCAATCTCTTCGGTTAATGAATTAATATGCAAATGATTTTCTTGTAACTGCATCGAGTAATTAGCAATTTGTTGTTGCAATTCTTGCACCGTCGCTTGCAACTGCAATTTTGAATTCGTCTCATCGTTTTGTTGTTGTTGCAAGAAATCTTCAAGTTCACGCAAACGATGCTCCTTTTCTTGCAGCGTCCCATGCAAAGTAGTTGCTTGCAATGCGGATTCATTAAGTTTTAGCTTTAATTTTTCATTTCTCTCCTTTTCCTTTGCCAATTCATTAAGCTGGAGCTGATTTTCTTCCAAACGTACTTTAATGCGAGAATATTCATCCAGGCTGGAGGTTAATTCATCAATTGTTCTCTTACATTTTGTAATTTCGTTTTGCTTATCTGCTAATTCATTTCTTAATTCTTCCATTAATTCATCGCTCGCCTTATTATCCTTAACGCATTGCAATTGACAGTTCAAGTCCTCGATGATTTTATCTTTTTCATTCTGCTGCTGCATTAACTTCATCAATTCTTCATTACTTACATTTATTCGTCCTTCGTATTCATTTAATTGCATCATTAAATTATTATTTTCATCACGAAGTCGTTCAATATCTAAATCCCTCTGTTGCAACGTTTCTGTTAGCTTGGTGACATGCGTTTGCCTATCATTTATTTGTTGCTGTAGCGCCGATATGCGATCGACTTCATTTCGTATTTCAGCATCAACATTACGCCGCAACTCGTTATTTTCGTTTACGTACCCATTGCATTTCTCTTCCCATTCGTACAATTCTTTGCGTAACGTTTGCTCCAATTGCATGAATTCGTTTTCACGTGTCTCGACGTGAAGCTTCCAACTTTCAGCGACATCATTACCTCGTTGATCTACATGTTGTGACCATTGTTGCACCAGCTGTTCTGTAGTCGTCGATAATTTCGAATCAAATTCACCTTTCTGGTTTAATAATTTTTGCTTCAAATCCAAAATTTCTTGCTTTAATGTTTCTTGGTATTCTGATGTGGATTTTTGTTCATTAAGAATGCAAGTTTTTTGTTGCAATTCCGCACGAAGTTCATTTAAGCTTCTATCCAATAATGTATTCTGTTCCTGTAGATGTTCTTTTTGATTTTGTAGCCCATCAATTGCAGCTTGTAACGTGCTGAATTCTTTTTGAACATCTTCTTTCTCCTTTTGAAGTTGAGCTATTGTTACTTCGAAATTAGAATTGCTACTTTGAAGTGTACCCAGTTCCAGTTTTAATTTTGCCGACTCTTCTTGAAACGCCAATAATTGCTTATTCAGTTGTTCAATCTCCGACTGGTTTGATGTATTAATTTGCATATCTTCTAAATCCAAATTCAAATTATCAATTGTTTTCTTAAGTGCCTCTATCACCATACCATTCTCTAACAAGGAAGCTTCCAGAAAAGTCTTCTCCTTATAGTTTTCTTGCAACTTATCATTTAGTTTACTGAATTCTTCGATTGCACAACTTTTTTCTTCACATGCTTTCAAATACTTTTGCTTCAACCCTTCCAATTCGTACTTCATACTTTCTTGAGCATCCTCATACATTGCAATCTGACTATGAAGACTACTCTTCTCTTCTAACAACTGATTAAATTGGGCCTGATCCATAAAATCAGTAGGAATACTCTTACAACGGTTCTCAGCTTCTTTACGCAAAATCATCTGATCCTCTAATAACACTTGTAACTCTTCATTATCTAAAGTTAATTCTTTGATAGTCTCATTTAGTTCTTGCAATTTTGCATCATCATTCTCAACTCCTGGTCCTGGCAATGAATGAATCGAGGAATTTGTATTAGAAGTAATTGAAACTATTTGCTCGCTAGAATCTGAACCCCATGCGACTTTTTCCAGTTTCAATTGCAATTCGCGAGTTTCTTGTTGATATCCCATTACTTCAATATCTTGCTTTTCTTTCATTTCGACGAGTCTTTCATTGGCAGCTGTCAATACATCGATTCTTTTCAACGAACTATCCCTCTCCAACCTTTCTTTCTCTAATTCCGTGATGGTTTCTTTAACCCGTTTTTCAAGACTTGCAATTTGGGATTTTAATTCTTCCTGAATGGCATCTTCCAATCCAAAGTCATCGGTAGACTTGGCTTTCAATTTCCCAACGAGTTGTTCATTCCTCACCTTAAACTCTTTGAGTTTTTTAATTAATTTGCCAGATTTCACGTTTGCTTGGTGAATTTCTTCCAAATGTGCTTCTCTTTCAAGTTGCAATATTCGTATCCTTTCTTCCAAATCAGTTATATGTACATGTACATTTAACGACTCTCCGGATACAACCTCTACATGTGACTCATCTAATTTTTCTTCTACATCTAACCCCCAGCCGTCATCATCGGCAAAGGCGGGCGGAGTACACTCATAAGCTTTTTTCTGTATACAAATCTCTTCAGGTATTGATTGTGAAGAAGAACATTCTTGAGTATCTCTAGATTTCTCATACGGAATTTGAGGTGGCAAAGATATTTCATCACCTGAGACAATTTGTAATTCGATGTTAGAATCCGTTGTAATACTAGATGTAATATTAGAATTAGAAGCTTGGGAAACTATTTGCTCTTTTTCATATATGAATCGTCCAAGTTCTTCCGATAGTTGAGCACATTGTATTAAGGCATTCTCTTTATCTTGTTCACTGTTAAATAACATAAATTCCAGTGTTCTGATCTTTTGTAATAACTCTTCTTGAGTATTACCATTACCACTTTCTATCTGATCCTCATTAATTGCTTCTACTTGATCAACTTGAGATTTCATCATTGCCGATTGATGTTGCACGAAAGCAAATGGATCTTCCTCAACATCAGGCCACTTGAACAAATCAACTGATTTCTTCGCGTTTCCTTTTTCTTGTTCTTGTTGTGGCATCTCTTGGGACTGTGGAACCTTAACTTGGAGGTTATAAAGTTGTTGTTCCAACTCATGATTGCGATTCAACGTTTGGAAGTTATTCGCTTCTAGTTGTTCCAACATATTTCTAGCAAAATCCAATTGTGAACTCAATTCAGACAACTTTTCATCGGAATTTCGAACTTGTATATCCTTTTGCGATATTTCTTCCTGTAATGCTTTCAATAATTTACCGTCCGCTTCTTGTTGTGCCTCAATTCGTCTTTGTAATTCACGTTCAAATTCTTCTTGTTTCCCAATTTGTTCTAACTGTTGCTGGGCAAGCTTTTCCTGCAATTCTTCAAGTTCCTTTGTTAGAGTTCGTTCAGTTTGGTTCTCACTGAAAAAGTCTGCTGGAGAAGGTACATAATTCCTCTTAAAGTCATCAAGTTCTTGAATTTTGCGCTGTATTAGAACTTCGAGATCAACAGGCGATACACTTTCCTTTGCTTGATAATCAATAATCCGTTGCTCGAAATCTTCCAATTGGGTCAAAGACTTTTTGTGTGCTTGTTGCAATTCGTGATATTTTTTAATCGTCTCTTCAAATTCCACTTGTTGCTGATCCAATTTACTATTAAGATCATCAATAGTTTGTTGAAATTCTATTTTAGCTTCGGACAAGGCCACGATTTCTTCGCGAGACATTTCAAAATGCTCCATTAGTTGCTTCCTTTCACTCGTGTACCGTTCCAATTGCTCTTGAAGTTCAGTTTCCGTCCTTTCAGTTGCTGCTTGTAACGTGGAAAGATCCATGTTGAGTTTCTTTATTTCATTGTCCAGATTTTTGTTGACTATTTCCAATTCTTGTTTCTCTGTTTCAAGAACACTAAGGAGTTCCTGATTGCGATCGTACTCTTTAAGTTTCAAATTGTAATTGTTTATTTGTTTTTTATAATTATCCACCTCCACTGATAACTGTTTATTATCATTCAACAAAGAAACATTTTCTTCGCGTACTTCTTCCAATTTACTTTCCATAATCTGACCCTTCTCCGTAAGTGCTTTGAGTCTACTTTCCAAATAATCTTCATTTTTAGTCGATTTGATGAAACTGCTTTCTTTATCTTGCAACTCATGGTTGAGAGCAATTGCCTGCCGTTCTAAATTTTGCCGACGTTCTTCGACAATTGATAATTCCTCTTCAAGATTCGAAACTTGTTCGTTATACTTTTGCAGTTCCAATTCTTGGGTTTCAATACAAAGCTCTTGTTCATGGATTTTCATTTGGAGTGCATTGTTTGAGGTTTGCGAGTTGTAATTCAATGCTTCAATTTCTTCATTTAGTCTTCTAATTGCAGCATCTTTTTCATTATCTACAGATTTATCTGTTAAACTTCCATTTGTTCGCAAAGTTTCCACTTCACGACTTAACGTATTCATTTGAGCTTCATACTCGGCAATTATATTTTGCAAATCCTCAATTTGTGATGAATAAGTGTGCAATTGATTAGTAATTTCTTCGTTTCTCGTTTTAATTTGATTGTGATCTTGTAATAGTTGCTTCAACTGTACATTCAGTCCACTGCATTCTTCGTTTTTCTGGTTATATTCGCCTCGTAGCACTTCCAGTTCGTTTTGCACTTTTTCCAATTTATCTTTTTCAATGACTTCCTGTTCGAAAAACAACTGTTTCTGTGTTAATTCATTATACTTGGCCTCAACATCTTTGAAATCGGCAGACTTTTTCTTTAAATTCGCAGCAATTTTCTTCATTTTTTCCAATTGTTCTTTATTTTTCGTTTCTAGTTCTTTAACACGATTTTGTAAACTTTCATCTTGTTCCTTTTCCAAATTGTTTTGAGCTTCTTTCAATAGCTTTTCATTTTCAACTTCTTTCTGTTGTTTTTCATTCTTTATAGTCTCAATTTCCTTTAATTTCTCAGCCAAATGATTCTCAATAATTACGTTGGTTTCACTTATTCCTCTTAATTCACTTTCAAGTTGTTTAATTACGTTACACTTTTCATTCAATTCCCTTTCATACTCCTCAACTAATCTGCGTCCATTTCCAGTTAGCTCTTTGTGTTTTTCTCGTTCATTATGCAAGGCAAGCCTTAATTCTTCATGTTCAAATGCCAAGTTTTTAAGTTCTTCAATAAGCTTCGCAAACTTAATAAGCTCTTGCTTATTTTCTTCAATAATTTCATGATAATTATTATTACATTCTTTGATATCACGAATTTGTACGAGCAAATCTTCGTTTTCAGCAATTAATTGCAAATATTTGCCTTCCAAAGCTTTCATTTCGGCGTTATCGACACGAAAACTACTTTCGTAGGATAAAAGTTTAAGTTTAAAATCGTTGATTTCGTCATTTTTGATTTGAATCAACCTCTTGTATTCCTCTATATCTTCTTTGGTATCCCCTTCCTTGGACTTGTTTAATTCGGTAATTTGCACTTCATATTCTTCTAACTTACCATCCAAAACTTCTTTTTCAGTTTGAAGCTGTTCATACGTTTCAACAAGTACATCCCGATTGTTCTCCACTTCCTTCAATTTCAAATTTAATTGATTATTCTCTTCAGTCAACAATTCTAATTTTTCCATTACTTCCCGCCTCTCAATCGTAAAGAGTTCAATCTTTTGCAACAATTCAGACGTTTCCTCAGTTAATTGATTGACGCTGTCATTCAGTTCAGGATTTTCGTCTACCTCTAAATTCTCCATGCTCGTCTTGGGAAGTAAACTTTTCTGGTAGGCTTCAAGCTCTAATTTCTCCTGTTGGGTTAAATTCTCGACGATTTCAATACTTTCGGCTGAAGAAACTTTCTCAGTGCTTAGTTTCTCTAATCGGTCAATCAGTTCCGCATTCTCTTGTAATAAAGAATCGTATTTTTGTTGTGCTTCAATTTTTTCCTTCTTCATAGTCTCTAAATCATTGTTAACATCGACAATTTGTAGTTCTAAGTGTTGAATTGTAGCTTGTAAAGCTTCTTTCTCTTTCCCAAGCGCTTCCAGTTGTTCTTCAAATTGTACTGAACTTAATTCCGATTTAACTTCATCATTCGTAATTTGTTCTACTTTTTCCTGGAGTGTCTTCAAATATTCTTGATTTTTGGTAGTTTCTGTACAACATGTCAAGGAAAATTAGTAAGTACAAAGAAAATTGTTGATAAACAAAAGGGAAAACGTGAATCTACCTGCTCAGAATCTACGGCTCAGCTTTAAAATTCAATAAAGCTATTTTCAGTGCTTGAAATAATGTGATTAGTTAAATTTTATTTACCTGCTTCTTGATTATCGATTTGTACTTGTTGGTCTTCAAGTTTTGCAGTTAAGTCTTTGATGGTTCCTTCTAGTTCATCTACCGTTGCAGATTCTGAAAATAATAAAAAGAGTTAAACGATTTTCCGAATTTGAAATCTTCTGTATGCATTTTTGAGAATTCGGCCATCTTTTGTCTTCAAAAATACCTTTTTATACAAGAAAAGTAACATGGAATGATCAGAATTTTGTTACCTTTTACTTTGGCAAGAAACGTGAATTTAAACTTCGATATTTTCTAATCTAAACATATGATATTGACAATTTTCTGTGCGTATAAACATTTTACCTCGTGAGTTGACCATGGAAAGCTGCATCTGCCACTTTTCATCTTCAAATTCGGCGATTTTCAATTGTAGTTTTGAATTTTCATTTTCGATCTTCACCAGTTCAGCATTAACATCACTGATTTTCTTGAACGCATCAATTTTCTTATTCAATTCCTTCAATTTACTTTTATGTTGCGCTTTAACTTTAATCATATTCTTGTTGGCTTCATCAAGCTGTTGTTTCAACTTGCCAACTTCAGTTGCATCGCTCCTTCCATCAGTAACTGTAACTTCTAATTCCTTAGCGTGCTGCTCTCGAAGCTCCATAGTTTCCTTTTCATATTCTTCCACCTTTTTTCTCTGCTGCTCCTTCAAACGCTCGATTTCTTCGCGACTGTCGGTTAATTGTTTTTCCAAATCGAGAATTACCGTGTTATTGTCCTCGTTATCAGCCTTATCAGTGTTGGAAGAGCCGTTCTTCTTTTTGCTCTTCCCACTTTTGGATGGTGACCGTCTGGATGGTGAAACATTCGGTGAGGTTTTTGCCTTCTCTAATTCCACTACTTTGGCATGTAAAATTGTCTCAGTTTTCTCTAATTCTGAATTCCTCACGGACAACTCATCATTTTCAAGTTTCACTCTTTGCAGCTCCAATGTTTTGCTTTCTAGATCAGATTTAAGTGACACGTTTTCATCTTTAAGTTGCTCTTCTAGTTCAATAAAGTTTGCTTGCATACGTCGCATCTGTTCCTTGGTTTCTTCCAAAGCATCTAAAGTGTTTTTACCTTTTTTGCTTAGATTTTCCGACATTAAAGTAATTGCTTTCGTTCTGGCATCAATAACGGAATCCTTTTCCTTTAAATTTTCCTGTAGATCCATTACATTGCCCTGTAACTTTGTGACTCTCCCATTCAGTTCGCTAATTCGTTTGTCTTTATTTAAAAGAATGCTGTATAATTCCTGAGAACTTAATTGCGGGCTGTAGTCGACTCGATCTTCAAATAAAGAAATATTTAACGGTGTTTGGGACATATTTATTTGCTGCTGTGAATCGTCTAGTTGTGCTTTCATTTGTGTAACCATTTCTTCGATTCCTTTCTGGTTTTTGCCTCTTTCAGCTAATTTCACCCTGAAAACCATAAATAATTAATTCACAACCAATAAACACACAACTCACTTACTTATTTTGCTCTAATTGTTGCCTCAATAACATAATCTTCTCACTAGCTGGCGTATTCAATTTACCAAATTCGGTGTCCCCCTCTTTGGCTTGAGTATGCCGCTTGGCCCTCGATTTCATTTTCGTAAGCGTATTAGCATACTCAGCAACCTTTTCCTGTGTGACTGTTGTTTGAGTGTGATCAGTCTTCTTAATGATCTCTTTCAATTGCGTTATAAGCAATTGTTGTTGCTCAAATTGATCCTTTAAATCTTGCAGTTCATGGCTACTCTGTGGTGGATCCTCCGATCCACAACCTTCTGGAGGCCCACCTGGGTCTTCAGAACCCTTCCACATTATAATTTACTATCTAGAAATATATTTGTGTTAATGCAAATGTTAATGATAAATCATTAGATGTGACCTAGGTTATGTACATATATTAAAATTAGGGATGAACCTCGGGATGAACTTAAGCATTTCGAAAAGAGATTATGAAGATACTTTACCTAATTTTGGCACCGATTAATTGAGGATAAAAAAAAATATCATGAATCAACTGCAATTAGGCAAAGTGTCATTGGAATCTAAAGAAATAAGTTACACGTCCACGTATACACCATACTTGTTTTTGTTTTTGACGTTTGTAACCTCGGCACGGTCAGGTCAGGACGTAACTCAATTTTAAGAATTTACCATAGAGGGCGCAGAGGATTTTGTTTGTGTTTTTGTTCTTCGTCATTCCACTACATACCTATACCAACGCCTATACTATATAGTATATACTATATATATATAGTATATTACATATATGGTTTGTGGTGCAGCTTTGCGTTTTTTTGATCCCAATGTATTGCCAGTTGGTTGCCAGCAGTCGTCCGCCATACTTGTACGTATCTATAACAAAAATAAATCCTTGAAATGTAGACTACCCAAAGTACACGCATAGACTAGTGACCCGAGGATGGAGTACTTTTCAAATATTGCGCATTTTGGGCACGTACTAATATGGCGATTTCGGCTAATTCCTTTCCGTCCCCTGGCATCATGCCCAGCTCACTTTAATCGACTTTATGTTCTCTCTATCAAGGTATATCTCTATGGTAATTACACCCAAAAAAAATGCATCCAAACCAGTGATGCCAATGCTACTGATTTAGCAGTAGATCTACTGCTTTTATACATGATCTACTGATCTACTGATAATTGTTTCAAATCTACTGCTTCTTTGAATAATTTTTATAATTAATTTTTTTTTCAATATTTGTACTTTCTTGGAGCTTTCCAATGTGTTTTGACTCCAGCGACACCTAGTTGTTGTTCTTTGCTTTAGAAATTGTAAATTGACTGACAGGTGGCTACCTCCTGGCGACAATAGGGCTCTTCCATCTGTGACGTCACGTAACCTTGAAAAATCAGATTGTGGAATAGGCAAGTCATTTTGCTCATAAGAATACATGGGGCATCCATGCATTTTTTGTTTAATTTCATTTTGTTTTAGTTTTTAGTGCTGTGTGTGGTTTGTATTATTAATTTTAGTTTCTTAAATAAAATAGTTATACTTTAATGTAATAATTTCTTGAGGAAGTCTTTTTGTAAGCTAGTTTGTGAAAGTCTTATGTTCGTTAAGCTTTTGCACATTTCTTCAATGTTTATATCGAGGTTAATATTGTTTTATGTTTGCTTTTTTATAGAAAAAATGGCAATCATTTTGAGCGAATATGCTCAAGATTTACCTGACGAAGTAAAAAATAGATATATGGACAAGCTAAAGTTCATCAAAAATATAGACCCATATACTCTAGGTAAGGATGAGTTCATTAATAACTTGGATGAAGTTCCTAAAATGTGTAGAAAAGATATTGCGGAGTACTTGCTACTGCATTTGAGTGCATATTCACAGAAGGAAGTACGTGCTTATAAGAGTATGGATGCCTATGCTCATGTGGTGTGCGGTTGGGTAAAAGCAATTTTTGTGAAAAAATATAACAACAACTTTTTGGTAAGAGGAAAAGTTTTGCATTCTCAGCGAATTCGCGAGAAGTCCCTTAGTCCATGGGTAATTATTTCTGTTAGCGATGACTCAGCAGACATGTCAGGGAACGATAGCAACCCTATTAAAGCAGCCCATTGTG
>JARJEB010018582.1:0-13691 GCA_030264535.1 Liometoxenus newtonarum | reverse complement strand
TGTTGAGTTTTATAATTCAGAAATGTAAGTTGAATATTCTAATTCCACAAAAGACAGTTTTTTAATCAATTCTTTTAGAAAAAATTGTTTTCAAATTTTTAATTAAAAATCGGTACGGGTTCGCACCGCACAACTTTCTGGCCATATCCAATACGATTTCGTAGAAGTCGTCGATTGTAAAAGTAATTTTGTGCGGAAAGTGGAAATTGTACAGAATTTTAGTGATATAAAAACCTAATCAATCACACTTCCACTTTCAGATCAAAATTGCTTTTACGGTCGACGAGTTCTACGAAATCGTATTGGATATGGCCAGAAAGATGTGTGGTGCGAACCCGTAGCGATTTATTTTAATTTCGATGACATTTAACTTCAATTTCAATATTGAAGTTTATATTGTCAATTCATAGTGTCAGCGTGATGGGTGCAGCATTGTTCTATTCTATTCTTATGCTGGTGATTGTTATTGGATTGTTCAAATGGTAGCACATATCTTCCAAACCATTAGCTCTAGAAGAAATGTTAATGGAAAATCTTGCAAGAAATTCAAAACTTATTCGGAGATTATATAGATACTTTTATGCTGCAATCAATATTTAGCGAGTTAGACGTTTTGGCCTACGAGTAAAGGTGTCTTCTTTACCAGCCGATTTTGTTTATTTTTACTCCAGGTTCAATCGCGAGCGACAGCTGCCCAGATACAAAATTTCAGCCCTATACGATGCACGGTTTGCCCGAAATTTTGTACACATACACACACGCCCCACACACGGTGTCGCGTCAATTGGATGCGGTCAATTGGACGCGCGACAATAGGACGCGCGACAATTGGACGCGTGGTCTTACAGTTCGGTACCGAACGGTAAGGAGGTTAGTCCCTATTGGGGTCAGCCAGAGGGTAGCGTAAAAACACAAAACGTATTTTGGTTTTAGCGTACTTGGCTTTTTGTCGTACGCGTCCAACTGTCGCGCGTCGAATTGTCGTAAGCGTCCAACTGACCGCGTCCAATTGTCGCGCGACTACTTGACCGCATCCAATTGTCGCGCGTCCAATTAAACGCGTCCAATTGACGTATAACCACCTAATAATTGTTGTTTTACTTGGTTGTCGCGGATAATAGTATATTATTCGATGAGTGCATCTAGAGGCTATTATAAGCGAGGGCGACGCGAAGCGGAGCCGAGTGAATTCTTTATACACTGCAACACTACTCCAGCTACACTCCAACTCTGTCTGAAAATCCAACGCACCTTCATTCAATAGATGACGTTTTAGATTGTGACATTTCATTATTGAGTGCAGGCAAGCTTTCTGATTGACGTAAGAAAAAACCTCTAGAAGAATAATGACCTATTATTGACTTGTGTCAAGCTCATTATTCGAGATTGGTATTAATGTGAGTTATATGTACCTGCACACACACACCTAATAATCGCTGTTTTACGTGGTCGTCGCGGATAAAGTTTGTTATGAACTATTTCATAATTTATCGGGAATTATGTGATTCTCGGGTAGCCTAGCGGTGCCAGTGTCAGTTCAAACAATTTTTGTACCACCAACCGATTGGCGCTCTCTGCGCATTAACAATATATAAAATAAAAACACAGTTTGAAAATTCATCAGAACTGCTCGCGTCGAAAAGCAAAGTACACGTCAAATTATTGCTTTAATTAAAATTCATATTGCGCTAACGTTAAATTTTCGAATTTAGTTTACAACTAATTTAAATTATTATTATGGCATCCGAAGTGAGCAAGTTGACTAATACTGTTGGAAAAGTAACTAACGGAAACAATAATCCCGAAGAAAAACACGATCCTCAGCATCACCATGAAAATATGTAAGTAAAATTTTTATATTTAATATTTTTTATATCTAAGGCTCGCAAATTTATGCGCATATATCTGAAAGGATTTATGAAAAATATTATCGAGAAATAATTAATAATGACGTGATAAAATTGATATCATTGAATATAAGTAGATATTCAGTAATTCAAGTATATTATATAATCCAATGAAGTTTGATATAATTCAATGAAGGACTTATAGATTTCAGTTCATTTATAACATTTGTTGGTGTTTGACGCATTTTGTGAATAAGTGTACTTATCATGAGTTATAACGCCATGGAACCAGAGTAAGTTTTCAAAGTATAATTTTATTATAATTTTTATGGAAATTCCAATTAAACTGATCCTATGTAAACGCATGTAAAAATGAGATAAGAAAGATTAAGTTGTTAATGTTAAGCGACGAAGGTCTCGAGGTTTGTTATTTGCTGATATATGCTTGCTAATTTTAAAATCCAGTTTTATCAGCAAATTATGAAGTAAACTAATTATGTACAATAAGAATTATATAATGGAAAATCGCATAATTTAATTCAAAAGTTTTAATTCATTTTATGATTTCGGATCTTTTAGCGACGCAATAACGTCACATGGAATTTATTATTTTTAGTAAGAGTGTTTCAATAATATTTTAAGTTTTTTTTTATAATTTAGAATGAATACGAACTTCCAGTATGATTATAAATTAATAACTATTTAAATGTTAGAAATGCGATATTCGAAGAAACTTCTAAATACAGCATCAAATTGTTGAGATTTTATGGAAAAATCTGGTTAATAATCAATCAAATATGAAAATTTGAAACCATATTTCATTTTGGCGCCGTTGTGCGTTTAAATATGAATAAATCTGAAATTGGCAAATTTGTGAACTTCTACGCTAACTTAACCGAGTAAGTCGACTACCGCGGTGTATTTTTCTTTGAGTGCCATATCCTATCAGGACGTAGGCGACCTCTCGCGACCGCGGTGAATATTTGGTTTCAAAACAGGTCTTGTTAATATTATTAGTATTAGCAACCGTTTTTAATGAAATTTAAATAAATTATCTGTTGTTCAAATCAATTTAAAATTCCTATATAAAACAGTTGAAATTAAATAAGGTTAAATAACGATGCTGATACGACCATGATGTGCGTTGTTGACGTTGTTGTGTTGTACCCCAAGTGGTGAAACGGGTCGAAAAGGTCTCAGCGTTATCGTAACTAACTGATAATCAGCTGTTTTCGATTTGGTCGACGTAAAAATCGATTGGTAGCGCTAGTTTAAATCTCATTTTGCAGGTTCGGCTTTGAGTTTAAAATTTAGATAAGTCGTGCGTTGTCTAATCGCATTTGAATTTGATGTTCACGAACGCAACCTTGTTATACCGTGCGTTTATTTTACCGTCGAACATGGCATGTGCTATGTTCCTAGGTTCGACGGTAAAATAAACGAGTCAAACTCGCATGGCAATGTGGATTTCTATTGCCAAAGACACATCGACGGACGGGGAGAGATTGGGGATGTGGGACGGACGACGACATACCACGGTGACAAGTCAGTGCATCAGTGTGAGAGATTTTGATTGATTATTGTAAACCGTGTTGAATCGAGATTCGAGTTGTATCACTTATTTGACAAGTTTCATTTAAAATATGACAACGAACAACATTGACAACTGACAGAAACGACATGATCATAAAAATTAATTACTTTGATCGCCACTGCCATGAGTTTGACTCGTTTTAGCTGCGAACATTGCGAACATGATAAAATAAACACTCTGTATATAGAACATCAAGAACAGCAGCGCCTTGAAAAATGTTGTGATTTTTTCAGATAAAAACTGACCGGGCATAAACAAATTTAAATGTATACTTATAAATAACTCGAATATTAATTGATTATAATGCAAGATTATAATATACACGATACAGAGTGATTATAATTGTTTGACATGACATGTAATTGTCTGCGTCAGTCGTCAAGTCCATTGACTGCCACATTTATGAATTTCTTATGCAGCTACAAATTTTTAATCACTCTTTATGATAAGAAATTTAGCAATTGAATAATTTTAAACAAAAATTAACTCGCTTAATTGATATATCAAAAAGTTATCTGCGGTCTGATTAATTTTAAGCGTTTTAAATACTGAAATATTTCATTTTATTACTTAAGACTTATACTTATCATATTTTGAAAGTAAAAATATAAGGAAATGGAACAATTCAAGAAAATGACGATAAATGACAATGATGATGGTATAATGTGTCAAGTAAGATATAATATAACCGCATAAAAGCAAACTGTAATAATTCCACATTATCTTGTGGCTTTCTTGTGTGATTTACGATTTTGTATAGAAAATAAGATGAATGCACATGCATTTTGAATTTAATATGACATATGACACCGCATATCTTTTACAATAACATAAACTATTACATTTTTCTTTACATTTCAATTACTGGTGAGTGGTGACAATATATGGTGACACGTTTCTGATTTCTGATCCAATTACATACCTAAGTTTCAGTTTACTTTCAATAAGGTTTTATTTTTATTCGTTATAATTTCTTAATATAGAAGGACAAAAGATATTTCTGTTCTGATATGTAGTGTACATGTTACTGTAAAAGCCCGAAAATTGGTAAATCCCTGCCTTTACCGCTAAAACCAAACCAAATCAGTTAGATTTGGTAAATCCTAGAATTTACCGGTCATTCCTAGATTTTAACATTATCAATAGTTGCATTAAGTACTATTGCCTGCATTAGGCTTGTCCAATAATCCTGCGTTTTGCTGTATTCTGTTCAGTTCGGTTATTAAGTTCAGTTTATACCTGAAACCCATAAATGAATATTTTCTAAAATTTCCTGGCCCCTATTAAAATTTATGAGGAATTGTAAAAAAAAAAATATAAATAATGTTGTGGTGGAGTCGTGGGCAAACATTGACGGTCGCACTACATACAATTGTGCAAATTCGATGCAACATAGATGACATTTGGTAATTAATAACAACGGCAAACCAATACGTTTTTACTGTCGGACACATTATGATTATATTTTGATTAAAAATTACTCTTTCTACCTGTTGAAATTTATTTTCGTAACCCTTTCATGTTTCCAAGTTGAAATTACAGTATTATGTAAATGGAAACGATCTGAGGGGGCGGACAAGACTAATGCGCGCAGTAGTACCTTTTCAGTAGAAATTGAGACGACTACAGGTGGAGAAAAATTACTTGGGTATAACCTAGGCTTTACCAATTTCGGACTTTTACAGTAACATATTTACTTATACGTACATATAGGTACGAATATAGTCTTTTCTTCTTCAGGGCAAATGTAGCACGGACTAAACTACTATACGCAGATATTTATCAACATGATGGTTTGTCATATTCATTTGTCATAACTCTATAGTCTATCTATACTAATCTACTCATAGGTATACTTTTATATTTCTTATCATGATTGAGTTTGAGTTGGTGTTGCGAGAAAAAAGAATTGTTGAGGTTTGTCGCGACAAAAAGCTTGTCGCTTTTGGTTTTGGAAAAGGGCAGATTATTTGTTCATTTCGTCAGGTCTTGTTTATCAGACGATGGCATCACTATTTTGCGTGTCATATATGTACATAAGAAAGAATACATCAATAAATGAATAGTTTAAAATTGAAAGCATATTAAACTATAAAAGAATAAAGAAGCATTCTAGTTATGGAATAATAAGGGTTGAACATTTGGACAACGACATTAAATTAATTGAAACTCTCCACGCATTAGGTCTTTTTGATTTCATAAATTTTTATCTATATTTTGCTTTCATCGTTTTCATCTAATCTTTGCTCATATTTTGCAGACTGCAGATGTAGGTAGGTATGTGTCTTTAGAAAATTGAGGATCGTTATATGTATACTGCAACTGTGGTATGCATAGGTATCTACATTTTGTCGGAGGCACGGAGGCACGTTTCAAGTTGAGTTTCTAGAACCACTCGACTCTCTGGCTCTGGCCACTCGAGTTTTGTCTCCTCTGAACTATACGATGCTGAAACGATGATGACAATGACGAGAAGTCGAGAAGCACTCAACCCAAACCAGCATATAGTATACCGTGCGTGGTATTTCAAAGTGTTACATGGGAATTTACATCGGAAAATTAATAATGCTGATGGTTTCTCTCCAGAAGATCGTATCACTTTGATTTTCTTGCACAATATTTGTCAACTAATTAACCACATTCTCTGCAAAAATTGGCATCCCAAACAATTTTTTTCAATTGTAAAGATCCAAATGAACGTCCCGCGTGTAAGAGTTTCAGTTGCGTATACAGAGAATGTGGTTAATTAGTTGATAAATATTGTGCAAAAAAATCAAAATGATACGATCTTCTGGAGAGCAACCATCAGCATTATTAATTTGCCCATGTAAATTCCTATTTAACACTTTGAAATACCACGCACGGTATATAGCATATTGTCTTCAACAAATTATCCCAAAGCATGTGAAATTATCTAAGTACCTATTCGCAAAACATTTCGTTGCTTTGTTTTAAAATTACCGAAATTTTTTGGCTTTATTTTTATTCGCGCATAATTTAATATGTTTTGAGTTTGTCATTTCTACATAAAGTTAAAATGAGAGACAGAATTCCCGGTGTCAATCAAATTAATTGCTAAATACCTACCTTATATTGGATAAGTTCAAGATGAAGCTCTTATTCTTTTTATTATCACACTTTACTTTTCGTTGATGGTACTCTTTTGAAATGAACAACGAGACGAGACTCTTGTGTAAATTAGAAAAGTTTTTGCATGGCAACTGTCACTTTGCTTGGATTTTAATTAGTTAAATTAGTACAATTACAATTAATCCTGGATTGCTGGTATTTTTAGGTGTGTCCTTCAAAATGTCGATCAAATTCAATGGCAAATATTTCAGGCAAATTAAATTAATTGCATGATTTAAAATCGCAACTAATTCAAGTGCAAGTCTGTAGGAAAACACTTTCATTTTTATCAGCAAATTTACTAAAAGAAATCTTCCTGATGGAAGACTTTCTCATATACCTATATATATTTTCTGGATAATAGTAAATCTGAATCATAAATATCTAACAATGGGCGTCGCGACGCCATTGGTTTATACAGGGGAAACAAAGCTACCTATATATAAAATGTGCGCGTGATGTACTCACGCAAATTAGAAATAGGGGAAACTTATGCGTGTTGAATTTATATTCAGGAAAAGGGGCTTTGTATACTTCAGTGTTTCAACTCAAAATATTCAACAATTTCTTGTTCGACATCCACGGCGGCGTCGGCAAATACATTGTTGGTAAAAGTACATTCTGGTGTAGACTGTAGAAGCCAAGCCACCAACTCATTGTACTCTTGAAACATTTGTATCTTAGCATTGCAAGCAGAGCAGACTGCTTGACACGAAACGAATGTTACGGTACCGGTGTGGAGTTTGGATTGTTAAAAAAATATATCAGGACTAGGGGGTTGTTCGCTATACCGAGCCGAAGACGAACACGACGACCCTTTTCGACGAATGAATGCATGACGCGTTGTACTTGTGGATGAACAAAATGCCACCCCATGGTTTTTCGTTACACTATGGGAGGGAAACTATAAAACATTCATTTTCATTTGGAATATTAAATCCCCATTCGGACAATTAAGTTAAATAAGAAAATGTCGAATAATATATTAGAAATTTAATTAAATTTTGTAAATTTGTATCTAATATGGTAAAATGCGGAATTATTTGGTTTCATGATGAATTTGTGGAAAACTGACCGCATCCAGGAGTGGTCCTGGATAGATTGTTGAATTGTGCGAAATTCTATTAATCATCATGTTCATTTATACATATTTGAAATAAAACCTGTATATGCAATTGGGAATCGGTAAAACGCTTCACCAACATCATCATGACGAGTGCGTAAAAACAATTGCAATCGTCAGAGCCACGAGACTGATGGTTAAAAATCGTTTGTGCTTTCGCGGATTGTCCAGAGGTAGGAGAAATCGCGATAACAAAACTCGTTAAAAGCCGGTGATGCACCATCAGCATTATTTTCGTTTTCGATTATTGCATTTCACCCGGGTATTTGCGATAACAATGACACCCAGTGATTCAATAATAAATGAAAACGATTTCGGTTGGAATGAATTCGAACATCATTGCATCCAAAATTATCGCAGCAAATAACAAGCGGAATTTTGTAAGTATTTACATTTTAACACGAAATAATCTAATTTTTTTCGCCAGGAAATTATTTATGCGGTATTATCATACCTATACAGCAGAACCAATATAAAATTTCGTAGGATAAAAAGTAAAAACTATTTCTATATATAAAAATACCGTCGGGCTTGACTGTTTTAACGTCAAAAGTTTCAAAGGTGTAGGTAGGTACCTAATACTGATTTTGATTATCAACTTTATTGTGCAACTTTGTGCATGCATGCTGGTCCTTTTTTTCCAACTTTCAACGTATATAACAAATTCGAATGACGCTATGAATTTGCAATCGGGGTTGTTGATAAGCTAACTCTCTGGTCCGTTATATATAGGTAGTCAGCAAATATGCACCTATAAATGAATTTTACTAAAATCCATAGCCTATCCCTATACATATTCAATACAAAGCTTACAATATTCGTAATGCGAAATGCCCGTTGCGAATTTGTATAACATTCATCATCATTGTCGTCGCGTATTGGCGATGGCGAATGGCGAAGCAAAATGCGGCAGCGACGGTGGTCGAAACTGATTGCGAGATTGGCGAATCACTCTGTGCATGGGCGCTCTGCTACAACGGGCGCGTTCGTTGAATATTAATGTATCATCCATACAGGAGTTTATACCGTGTATAATGCAAATTTGGTCGCGTCCGAACGATTTATTATGTTGGACTCGACTCGATCTGGCATATAAATGGAAATTGACGACGGTTCGGTTTTGATGGTTGGTCGTGCAGCAGCGTCGCCATGGGAATCATATCGAATCGTAAAATAAGGGTGGTGACACGACAATACTGAGTGTTCTAAAAACAGAGAAAAAGAAGTAATAGATATAATTAGAATTAAGTATCACAAACATTTTCATATAAGTATTCAACACTTTTTTAGCATGCGATGCACTTAATTGGTTAAGTTATATAAATTTCAAATTCGACATAAAGATTTTTTTTAGTGTCGAAATCAATAATTACAATTAGTGATGATGAGCCAGCATAAAAGGTGCTTTCAAACTGAAAACTATGCAATTATATCCTTTCTCATCGTTTTAATATATCCTTCTCATATTATGGATGCGGTCATATCTTGTTGAAGCATTTGTGCTTTGTGCTTGTGAGAATAACGTTCTTTCATGGATGGCTACTGTCTGTCGCCTATTATAAAGTGTTTAGACTGGAACACTTATTTATGGGCTAGCCCATTTCGGTTGATAGTAATTTTGTTCCGCAACATCTTACCATCAACTTATATGTATATAATTCAAGAATTTAATATATATAGAAAAATACAACATCAACACTTATTCTCTTATAGGATTGATGTAGGTATATGTTACTGTAAAATCACGAATATTGGTAAATCATGGTTTTACCGGTAAATGCTAGTTTTTACCGGAATTTACCGGTCAATCCTAGGTTTTACCATTATCAATAGCTTTTCATTAGAAGTCGAGTGTTATTGTTTGTTGGGTAGCCCGTTAAAATGTGACTGGTAAAACCTAGCATTTACCGTTAAAAGCTAGGATTTACCAATTTCTGACTTTTACAGTAACATATACCTATAAGTAAATAACACTGTATTGGAAATGTTGATGACTATAAGGACTATACTTATACATATTTATAAATACTGTTTTTATCTATTATGGCTATATATTTATAACGCCAAAGGCAAACTAATACTTAATTAGTAAGTACCTAATACAATTCGCGTTTGAAATGATTATAATTTTGTAAGATTTTTGAAGGTGTACCTATAGGTATGTAATATTCTATACTTAACAAATTTTCTTTCGAAAAATATTCCGCTGATTAAAAAATGCTTCTAAATTTTTCAACAACTTTTTGAGTGTTGTTTTTCATGCATGTTATCATTATTCTTCCAATTTTTATCAGTATGCGTCGTCAATAATTTTATTTATTTATTTTTCGTTCATAATATATCAATTAGAATATCTACAGCTCTTAGACAACTAGTTGCATAAAGTAAAATTGACGCATGCGCATTGCGCATCGAAATCTACTAGGAAACTGTATTCGTCAATTGTCGTTTGAAAAATTTCATATTCTTTTAAATATGCCTTTCTTGATTTTTCTGGTAGTATTTTATTTATATACAATTTGCTGCCGCTTCACGAATATCGGGCGGAGTGCAACATAAATCATTCTCCATTATAAATGTTATTAAATTCACTGATTTCTCGTCAATTGTTATTTTTAAACACTGTCACGTTGAAACGTCTCCCATTTTGAGCAACGCAATTTGGGTTGCCTACCATACATTTTAGAAATGTATTTTTTATTTGCTTTGTCCATTTTTATTTTATTTGCAGTTAAAATTAGCACAAAGTAGATAAAATAGTATAAGTAATTCATGCTTTAAGACTCATTAAAAAAGGTATAGCTTCTTAAAGCACTTATTACTTAACATACCTACTATTATTTATATGCCTATAGATAATGCTGCATTTACAAACTATTAAGTAAGTATATAGGTAGGTAACACACGTAAAACAAATAGCTTTAAATCAATTTTCGTAATAGCTAACACTTCAATAATGCGAAAAGAGAAGCGAGGGACTTGCTTTCTGTTCTGTAATAAGTATCAAAATCTAATCAACGCAACGAATACTTATATATAGACGACTCGACGACATTGTCGACTGTCGAGGGGAGACCGTTGCTGTATTCTTGCATTCTGACATTCTGTACTAACGGTAATAATATCACACGCTCGATAAATATACCCATATATATTTGTACCAGTCCACCACCCCCAGAAAGTTTTTACAGCTATACGAATTGTATAGAATAGAATTGAACCCTCGATGGCGTCGAATATATCCCGGCAGTAACTTAGTTTGTTTAACTCGCTCATTGTAGTACTTATTTGCTCTCCATAACGATAACGAGGAGGTGTCGATGAATATGGCGGTGAACGTGAAATATGGTCGATAATCTGTGTATGGATCTATTCTGTGTATAACATGAAGTTGAAATATAAAGCGCGTGTCTAACGAAACGAGTGCGTAAATGTTATTGACTGCAACCCCCATTTCATTGAGTCGAGGCGAAGTCATGTTTGCAGATCGATATTTAAGAGAGCATGAGAGAGACAAAACTTACCTACCATGCAGTACCGCATTTTATATTTTAATAAGGATAAGTATATAGGAAACGAAAACGTCTTATTAGTATATCTATACTTTTATTATTGTTAAAGCCTATACTGAGTTTCACCATATCAAGGTAGAAGGTACAAACCCTTGTTAACAATTCTCGTCCTCTGAGCCCTGAGGGTCGTTGCGTAACAGTATAACTGCTTCGATAACGCTTCCAGCTATATTCGTTCGGTTGTGGTAGGCTGTTCTTTACAAAGTTGCTTGTATTTAGTTGTTCGCGTCAACGTTGATAAGGACGTAATATGCAAACGCAACCCCTCATCGTTACCAAGTTATACTAACAATGAATCCGTGAGTGGAGTGCTGCGTTGTATAGGGTAGGCGGGTGTAGAGAAACAGTTGGCGAGTTGTGGCGTTATTAAAACATAATGAATAATGAAGGAGGACTATTGTAGGAATATAGAGAACGGATATTAGGTGGAACAAAATGGGGGACATGTTAATTTTCAAAAATGTAATTCTGAATATTGTATGCGCATGTTTTATATAAATTTACGAGTTATACTTTGAAATACTTTTTGGACGCAATATATAGCAACATCCAATCTATATAGTACCTTGATATTGCTGTCATCCAGGGAGAGTTATAAAACAATTGCGTTCAGCTCTTCACCATGCTCTAGTAGTTATATGCAGTACAAACGGTGGCTTCTTTTTTCCCCCCAAGAGATTCAAAGTTGAGTCACGTTTTCTCGGGGTTCATGCGTCAACGTTGAAGCACGCATGTAGCATATTGCAATGATTGCCAGATCCAGTGATCCTATATATCTATAGATCCTGTGTACTCAGATGATCGTCAGATGATCAGACAGATAAGATTCTGATGAAACAATATGTATTCATCATAACAATCATCATCCAGAGTAAATGTATATAGGTATCTATTTTATAGACAATTTACTAACGCCTACATTTACTAGAAAATAAAAACCATCAAAGAAATAATTTCTGTAGAATATTTTAGAAGTGGGAACTTTTTATAGATTAGAAATTTTGCCGCCACGCCACAACGCGTTGCGTCCTTTTCAAGGGTGTCTGCGCCAAGAATTTATAGACGGTTTATAAACTGCGTAGGTATACCTAAAGTCACCCCATTTCGGTATTATCCAACATGGCTACTATATTTGTGTCTTTTTTGATCGATATAGGTACCTACTTACATATTACAAATAATCTGATACTTTAAACTATAATATAGTTGACTCTGTTTACCGATGCTTGACTCTCCAAATATTTTCTCCGGTGTTAATTACATATCCTTTTGACATCTGCAGACAAACATACTATACCTACTACTTTAAAAACTTAAAATCAAAAGCCATCGGAGTCAGAAATGATTCAGAATGGCGTCTGCCATCCACTTGAGACGTTTTCACGATTACTATGCCTTTTTCTTGTTACAAGAGGCAAACATTTCTCAGAACAAAAGTGAGCATGTTTTTCAAAAACATAAATATATATCTACCCACACTGACATAACTATTTCTATTATGATCTTTAGATACTTATTACCTAATATAAAATGGCTATAATATATAAACATCACTCACCATCATCAGAAAGCAAGCAAAAATATCTTCAAATATACTTACCTACAAGTTAATCCACTCGATTGATTATATATAATTCATATGCATGAGTATAATGGGCATTCTCAAGTTGGAACGTTATTAAGAAGCATTGGCTACCGCTCTACCAGCCAGCTACCGCATATTCATCATGCATTCCTATTATAGATTATATGCATATATTTATAAATATAGGTATACCCGCATGAAGCATGAGCAACGAGTCAAGGAGACATGTCAACATCATCTTCCACAGCATCCAAAACTTACTGATAATTTATCCACTTGACTTGAACCCAGTAGTCAGTCATTTATATATGTTACTGTAAAAGCCCGTAAATTCTATATAAATGCTAGGTTTAACCATTAACTCTCACTGCATTAACTTATCTATACCTTATCTATACCTTATACCTATTAGTTGAAATAGAGTGTTATTCCTTTGTGTGTCAAAGTCAAATAAAAAATAACTCACACGGATAGGATACGGCTGGAAAAAAAATTATCTAGGTTAAAATCTGACTGCTAAAAGTAAAACCTAGAATTTACCGGTGAAACCTAGATTTGCCAATTTCGGACTTTTACTGTAACACCACAGACCACGTGTTAACCGCGCTTAACAGTTCTCGCTTCGATTGTCCTCATTCAGGATCGTATTAAAGTTATAACAACGAAATATGAATAATGTCATACTTCAGAAGTTAAATCCGATCCTTATATATCTTACATATTCGTACATTTATACAGGGTGTCCCAGACCAAACGATACAGCGAAAAATGGCAGATTCTACATGAAAAACTGAGTAAGAAAGTCCAATACCAAAATGTTCAGGGAAGCACCGTTTTTAAA
>JARJEB010018553.1:0-10098 GCA_030264535.1 Liometoxenus newtonarum | reverse complement strand
TTTAAGAAATTACATATTTCTATTTACACGTACTTAATGCGTTACATATCATGTAAAATTACACAATAGTATCTGGTTAACAGTTTCCATTATGATTTTGTGTAATTTTTTTTACGGTGCACCTTTTTCTGGAGGAAATCACATTTTTTTGTGTAAAATTACACCGTTTAAAGAAAAGTAAACAATATTGTGTAATCCAGTTTAAAAAAAATATATAAATGCAATTTAAAATAATGTGAATTTACACATAGTAAATATTTTACATATCAAGAATTACATATACTTTATAAAATACACTGTAAAATTACAAAATTACATATACATAATAGTGAATCGTGTCACTGGTCTCTGTAAAAAAAGGTAATTTTACAGATATTTTTTTACAGTATAATTCATTTGTTTTTCAAACAGTGTTTCCGAAAAACTGATAAGGAGTATCAACTATTTCAGAAAAGTTTGATAAATAGTTAGTTATAGAACAGTAAAATTTCAAACTGCTTTAGTTTCGCCAAAAATTTGTTTTAGCATTATGCTCTTGCTCAGGGCCTTTGACAAGCCCAGCTCAAACTAATTTATGTTGTATAAAGTACGTTTGAAGGAATAGTATATTATTATATGAGCGATTATGACAGCCATTGCTCACGAAGATGATATTTGAGCACACGAGCCGCAAGGCGCGTGGCGCAATTCATCTGAGTGAGCAATGGCCATAATCGCGAATATAATACTATGCTTTTTCTACACCATGCACTATTTTTAACACAATATACAAATTGTGATTTCTCGATGAAGCAATAAACTGACAAGTGAAACAATATGGCGGGCGATTCACATCGAGTTATGGTCGGAATTCTTCGGGTTCCTTCGAGATCTTAGATCATATAGATAAGTTGGACCGGTGACCAAATTCGTTAAATCTTGTTGAACTTTATTTAATTGCACTGATTCATAACTCACGGGTAGTGAGTTAAGAAAATCCATAACTCACCGTAGTGAATTATAGGTACCATTAATCACTGAAAAAATGCTAATAATGACCATATAACTAAATAGGTGTAGAAAAACTTTTTATTTGAAGCTTTTTACTTTTTACAGAAGCAATTAATAACTTTATCTTTTGCCGGTCTTTGTTCTTCTTTATTACAGTCTACGGTACATTACGCTATTAAATTTTATTTGTTTCTATTTTTGTACTTACATTGACCTATCAGAAAAATTTTGAAACTTCAACTCCGCCCATGTGCTTGTTTTAGCGCAGGACATGAAAGGATGTGCTTCAATTTCATTGACTTGTTAATTAAAGTAATTTTGCTACTTCCACCATATCTGCTATGCTTGTTTTCGTGATGTGATGATAATTAACTAACGAACGAAACCACTTACGGATTTACGTAGTTTTAGGACTAGTTATTTTCGAAATATCACTACATTTTTCATTCTGTCTTTCTAATAAGTACATAAAGAAGCATTAGCAATGGTAAATTGTATAAAGTGCGTGTATGATGTAGTAAATCTACTCCCATAGTTAATTACGCGTGTATAATTGGCTATTTTGTAATTTTATAATTAATATCTACTCATTACTCGATTACACTTATATATAAATAACTCAATTTTCCCACACTAATAAGTGGAATATCGACACTTTGTAGATTATACGTTATGCAAACAACAGCCACAAAAAAAGGATAAGCACCGCGAGTACCGGAAAATAAGTGACGTCACTTTCGCAGTAAAAGGAAACTCGTAATTGATGGGCAATCATCATCAATGCGCGAGATTTAAGTATGAGGTTGGTGCTTACTCAAAAAGGGCACTCCTTGGTAACGACCGCGTGTCGTACCGTACTTGCTATTATATATTATAAAAATGTGTATGTATACCTTACTCTTCACGCTTTGCTGAATTTCAAGAACAAAAGCGTTTGTCGTTGTTCTGCAACAACACCTATTTGTAGAGTAAATAAATATTCAACTTAAGATTTTGTGAATGAAAATGAGAATGAGAATGAAAATCTAAATTAAAAAGTAAAACCGTTGCATAAAAAATTGATTTAATCCTGATAAGGTCCCTTATACACGTTCAAGTGAATAATTTTGACTCGTTTTGAAGTCATGTAAGAGGCGCTTGAATGTGTGAAGAGCTGAACGATAAATGAAGGTAAAGGCAAAGCAAACATCTCTTTTATCTCAAATTGTAATCAACAACCTGTTTCTGTTATGTTATATATTTTTGGACGAGCATAGATCTTCTCGTGGTATATCATTGAGTCAAGCTACAATATGTTCTCATCAAAAATCTTCATTATGTAGAATCTTAAACACAAGAAGCATATATCTCCGTCCTATCTGAGTAGGATATCAAAAAATTAAATTCTTTTGTGTAAGGCTTGAAATATTCTAAAATAAATGAGCAAAAGGATTCGTCATTTTAATGTTTAAACTTGAATGTAGAAAACATTGAGTTCAATGAAACTTTTCGTAAATTTTATCAAATCGAATGACAAACAACAACTTACAATTGCGTACCATTAAACACAAGAAACATGCATTTGTCATTTAGTTTTTTTTCCTTATATTCTTGATTCATGTATAAAATACGAAAATTTCCGCCCAAATCATGTCAAAAACTATGCATTCAACTAAATTTGAAAGGACGACATGACATGAGTGAGAGATACTTAAAAGCAAAGTAATTTCTTCAGTAACTATACCGTTAGTTGAAAATGTGTATACCAAACTTAATCTAAATGCCAAATGGTATTATTAATATTTTAGTGATGACTATTATATAGAAATATATTTTGTAATAAGGAAATTATGAATTGCTAGAATTACTAGCTTTACGATATTTAACTTAACGTAACATCGCATTTTCCAGTTACGAGAATGGAATGGATGCTCTGTTCTGTGAATCATTCATATTCCATGTTTTTTTTTTGTTCAAACAATTTTGTTGCTTGTCACAACTGATTATAGTTTGTCCTATTATTTATTAACTAATAAACGCCAACGTTTATTTCTTCATGTAAGTTTTCATCGAGCGCACCATGCAGATTGTTGCTCCTTTTTTTGTTGAATAGTTTGCATATACTTCGAAGTCATTGATGGTCACGATTCTTACTTTGTTTTTGTGTTAGTACATTATTAGAACTAAGAACCGGCAACTAGGAATAAGAACAACAAGAAGAAGAAAGATATAAGGAAAGCGCGAAATTTGCAAATGGACTGTTGAAAATTTTGAATGCGCAACGAATTAAAAGTATTAAAACTGATGATTATCTTTTATAAGAAGAGTACTGAATCAAAATAAATATGAAAATAGTACAATTTTATTTGATTGTGATGGATTTTCAGATGTCAGATATAGGATTAAGTAATATATTTAAATAAATCATGGGAACTAAAAATATTGAAATTTTTTCTCATACTGGATAATCTAATAAGACGGACAAAAAATTTGAAAACAAACAAAACCAGATACCAAATTTTATCCCGATTTGCCCGCGTCATCGTGGCATCCCGCTGTGACAGAAACTATTTTTCTATTTTTTCTTCCCGCAACACACACACACTTTTTCGGACTCAGGTAAGATTTCCAGCGAAAACCCGACTTCGATATTTTGACCGATCACCTATCTTTCCTTACTCTACATTTGAAACACCCTATAAATTGTCTTATTTCAGATTCAGTAGTCGTAAATTCTTATCAATAATATACTTCAAAACTTGGCAGAGAAATAAAACAAGCAATTTACGATTATTTGATATTTTAGTGAGTGATAACGAATTTTTTTACTTATAACATTCTGGCTTCATAAAAAATATGCAATACTTAATATATTTTCCTTTCGAATGATGCACTTGAATGAGATTTTTGAAATATAAGGATTACAATCTTCGATCAAGCTATTTGTAATATTGCTTGTGTCGGAATTATATCAATGTGTGTGAATCGTATTAGAATAGCAAGTTGGCCGCAGAACTTTTTACTTCTCGTTCTCGTCGTCATAAACTTAACGCCTTGCACTTAGATGACTTAGCTACATACACAGCTAAATGAAATGCGCACGTAGCAAACGAAACCTCAAAGTTTACGACACGTTTCGCGGGAAACGCTTAAGCTTTAGCGACTCCGCGGTCTTGCGCCGCAGTTTGCCGTCGAACGTAACTTAAACCGAAACCGATGGTTCGATGGTTGGTCGTGTACATGTGTGGAGATTTTACAACCGCGTAATGGGGTCAAAAGTCCAATGAGTAATTGCTCTTTTACCTTCTTTATTATTGTACATACGAGTAAGCTACGGGTTGACTAAGGGCTACGGGTACAAGTATGCAAGTATTCGTTTTACCTATTAAAATTGTATTACATTGTTTCGGCTACTACATGTAATGTAGTGTCAAGTGTGCGCAATTTGGCCAAAGCACTCTTGACTTGAGAGTAATTGTATTTCGCGTCTCGTCTTGCGAGTGATTAGTGTGAACAAAGAATTAAATTTTCATAAAAAATCCAACTTACTAAGGTACCGCACCTTAAATGAAATGTATGAAACACGAGGCGAAAATGAACTAAAACTAAAGAAGTAACAGAGTAAAGCCGTCGGGTCCTGGGTTACCAGCACCAGGTATTGTAGCTCTAGCTTCAGCGGGCCGACACGCGCTTCTTTTTACGCCGTCGGAATTACAAATCGACCGCAAGCCACATTTGCGCAATAACCACACACTGTGGAGCATCGAAAAGATATTAAAAGCATCGCAAACTGCAAGGAAAACGAGCGCGACTATCAAGACACGCGCTCATAACATTACGATGAGTTCTTTTAAATATTGATGGCCAAACCCAAAAATAACAGTTTTGTTGTGGCTGTATGTGATTTCAATATCGTCAATATACCTACTATAAACTATACCCAAGTGAATAACGACGACAAGAAGCCCGTCTTTTAGTTTGCACTATTTTAAAAAGACAAAGTTTAGTTTTCGACTTTTGCCTACCATGAAAATGACAATACAAATACGTAGGTTGATTATAGTCTCCAACAATTTGTTATTGGTAGATAAAATCGATTAAAATTTCCGAACGTGGAGTAAATTTTGTCGAAAATATTTACATATTTTCATAAAAATTTGTCCACGTCCACGTCCACACTAGAAATAATTTAATCCCCGGGAATGGCAACATCTTTATCACTTGAAAGTTTGACGACTCGTATCTCACAAACTATGCATCCTACAAACAAATATCGTAGGAATGAAATTCTGACAATTGAAAGCTCTACAAGAATGTATATTTTGTTTTAGCCGAAAATCAATATTTAGCTAGTTATATGGAAATTTATATTTTGACATCTGAAAAGGGCCCTTCTTTACCGGCCGTTTTTTTTTACATTTTCACTCCCATTCTTAGTTAGAGGGATAATTTCACGCAGATTCCAAATTTCACCCCCATTATTAGATACTACCTTCGCCATAGTCAAAAAGTCCAAAAAAATGTTGAAATATTGTTGTCTTAATGTTGACTCGAAAAAATTGAGCAAATCCAATTATATTTCAGAAAATAAAACTGAAATCATCTACATCTGCACGATACCTTCAAGTAATTTAAGAACTACGATAAACATTTGTCCGCACTAAAAAATAAGCTAAAATTTAAAAAAAATCCCCTGCAATAGCGACATCTTTATCAATTGTATGTTTGACAACTCGTATCACACAAACTATTCATCCTACAAAAAAATATCGCAAAAATGAAATTCAGACAATTGAAAGCTCTACAAGAATGTATTTTTTGTTTTTGTAGAAAATCAATATTTATATAGTTATATGGAAATTTATATTTTGACACACGAAAAGGGCCCTTCTTTACCGGCCGTTTTTATTCATTTTGACTCCAGCTCTTAGTTAGAGGGATACTTTCACGCAGATTGCAGTTTTCACCCTCAAATTAGATACTACCTTCGCTATAGTCAGAAAGTCCAAAAAAAAATGTTGAAATATTGTTATTTCAATATTGACTCTAAAAAATTGAGCAAATCCAATTATATTTCAGAAAATAAAACTGAAATCATCTACATCTACACGATACCATCAAATAATTTGAGAACTACGATAAACATTTGTCCGCACTAAAAAATAAGCTAAAATTTAAAAAAAAATCCCCTGCAATAGCGACATATTTATCAATTGTATGTTTGACGACTCGTATCTCACAAACTATGCATCCAACAAAAAAATATCGCAGGAATGAAATTCAGACAAGTGAAAGCTCTACAAGAATTTTGTTTTTGTTTTTGTAGAAAATCAATATTTATATAGTTATATGGAAATTTATATTTTGACAGACGAAAAGGGCCCTTCTTTACGGCCGATTTTACTTAGAGGGATAATTGATCGCAGATTCCAAATTTCACCCCCATCATTATGGTCAGAAAGAAAAAAAAGGTTGAAATATTGTTGGGTCAATGTTAACTCGAAAAAAATGAACAAATTCAATTATATTTCATAATATTAAATTGAAATCATCTACATGTACACGATACGTACACCAATATAGAGTCTATGAAATACTTCTATCGTCCTGGAGCAACTCACTTAGCTTAACATATAAATAATGAAGTATGAAATACAGATGACATTCATCTTGATTCCATATCTTAACGAACGGTGAAGAACGATTGATTGTTGCCGCTGTGAGAGTTTACCGCCGCTTGGCCACAACCATGCAGGACAGACCAATATATACCAGGCCCGGCGACATAGATTATTAAAAGTTCACCGCAATGACTGCAACGAAACCGAATGGGAAAATACGCAAGTTTGTGTATATATATATATACTAGAAATGTTGACCGTAGTCACAACTTCATAGTTATATCAGAAAGAAAGACGCCGATTTACAATTTACAATAACAACCATGCAGCTATAGTACTAGTACAAAAGCCGTCGACTTCTTGAGCACCATCGATGATAGATCAATAGTCAAATCGCGTACCTATAAATATAAGTTTTCTTATAGCATTTTCGGACTACTGCTCAGTACGCAATGCAATGATTATGAGGGTGAATGCTATCCAGTGCAACAATTATTTTCGGACTATATTTTGAAAAAACTTGCACTGATCGAGTTTTAGAGCAAAACTATGCATTGGATGCACACTGAGTGCAGTAGTCCGAAAACGCTATAAGAGTCCATTAAAAGAAAATCGCAGTTGAAAACGTGCTTGGGAAGATTAAAAAAATTCTAATAAAATGGACGAAAATTTTCTTATAGCATTTTCGGACTACTGCACTCAGTACGAGCACACATTTTGAGCGTGTTCGGGCTATATTTTGAATGCACACTTTTACAGTGTCGAATGTTCGGACTATCCACAGATAGTGCAGGTTTTTTTTTGCAATGATTATGAGGTTGAATGCTGTCCAGTGCAACGATTATTTTCGGACTATATTTTGAAAAAACTTGCCCTGATCGAGTTTTAGAGCAAAACTATGCACTGGGTGCACACTGAGTGCAGTAGTCCGAAAACGCTATAAGAGTCCATTAAAAGAAAATCGCAGTTAAAAAAGTACTTGGGAAGATCAAAGAAATTCTAATCAAATGGACGAAAATTTTCTTATAGCATTTTCGGACTACTGCACTCAGTACGCACACACATTTTGAGCGTGTTCGGGATATATTTTGAATGCACACTTTTACAGTGTCGAGTGTTTGGACTATCCACAGATAGTGCAGGTTTTTTTTTTGCAATGATTATGAGGGTGAATGCTGTCCAGTGCAACGATTATTTTCGGACTATATTTTGAAAAAACTTGCCCTGATCGAGTTTTAGAGCAAAACTATGCATTGGGTGCACACTGAGTGCAGTAGTCCGAAAACGCTATAAGAGTCCATTAAAAGAAAATTTCTTGAAAAACGTTTTCCATTTTATTATTGATTTTTAATCATTTTTGCAAGTTTTAAATGTTGAAATAAGTTTATGTTGAAATATTTTTATAATTTTTTACATTTACGTCAATTTGTTTAAAAAATGTATATAAGTATTTAATAAAAGATATCAGTTGAATATTATTTTTACTGTCCAATTACATTTTATTCATACTGATAATTTTTAGTTTGCCTTTCTTTTTTCAGATATTATCCTGTTTAATGAGAGTTGGTTCAACTACACTCTACAGGGTTTGAAATTAAATTTTTAATAATTTCCTAGATGTAAAAATTCGTAATTTATTAAAGATGAAGAATAAGTCCGGCTCTGGTAAAATAAATCATAAAATTGTCATGTTGTTCAGCAAGAAAAGAAGATGTAGGACTCGTAGGTGAATGAAATAATAAATAAATAAGACTTTTGTTCAAGGCAATGCAAATTAATTTCGATCGAGGATCGTAAATCAAATTGTAACCGAGCCGATCAATGCCCAATTATAATGTAATTATTATCGAGAAAATCTGGTGAAATCGGCAAAGAAGTTATTTTAGTTGCATATGTTTAGAAGAAATAACAATAACCTTATACAGAGTGATCCAAAATTATTGTTTTGTCAGTGTTCGTTCATTTTGGATCATTCTGTAAATGCAAACTATTTTGATAACCTAAAGCAATTTTTTTACAAAGCCCGCGTAGGAACGAACAAGTAAGAAATACATAAATTCGATCAAAAGTGCTGCACCTAGTTAAAAGTAAAATAAATCTGTCAATGTGTGTGAGTATATATGAGTGTGAAATGAAAAGTTTTGCAAAATCATTGAAAATGTTTCTAAATAAAAGAATTGATGAAAGCGATTAGGATTTGTTCAATTATAAAAATTTACTTGGTTGCCTAATCTTGGCAAATCAACAATTTGCTTTCCAAAAAGGTATCGATGAACGGACTTCATATAACAACGCGAATATTCGATCCTCACCAAATCAAACGTACAACTTCAACAAAATAAACCCAGCGTATGTATAAATAAGTAAAAATTGAGAACGCCGCCGACGCAATATTAATAATGCATTATTACTTTTATTATTATTATTATTATCGGCTGTGTGTAGTTTAAGCACTAACGCAGCCTTACGAACATTAAACATCACACATTGAAATAAATGTAGATATACCAGAGGTTCTCAAACCCACTGGTGGGTCGCAAGCCGATTTGGGTGTAGTTGACTGTAGTTGAAGTACGTCACGACATATACGCAGACCATGAAAGTGCGGGTCTCGCCCAGCAAAAGTTTGAGAAGCCCTGAGGTATACGAATAAATTTATGTATTAGTTGTAGATGATGTTGAAGAGACTTAGTTAATATTTATTGGCGCAGATCGTTGCAATAAGTTGATGACTCATTGGCTCATTATGACTTTTTATGTTCTTTAGTTTTCATGAGTGTTGTTCATGTGTCGAACTGCAGAAGGAAAGTAACAAGGAAAAATAATGAAGGACATGAGATGAAGTATCTACTAAAAATTTAATAGAAAAATTATTTGAAGTTTATTTTATATACCCGAAGCCTATTTTAAACGGTCACAAATTCGTTCAAATATCTCATCAGAATTGAATTGTGATGAAAATTAGAATCTAGAAATTCCGTCACAATTTGAATTATCGCTGTTTTACACAGATTCAAATACTTATTTATCTGAAACCGGCTTAAGATAAATAAGTATAGGTAACTATTTTAAATTAATGTTTAATTTACAACAAGTTTATACTGCTTATACTTTTACTTAAGTACATTTCAACAAACATTCATAATCATAAACGTATATTTATGATTTACTGCAATTAGGTATTATAGGTTAGGTATTGGATATTAATAATTAATAGTTCGTTTATAAATCATAAATTATTGAATAATTGATATTTGCTACGTTTTGGTTTTCTATATAACTGAGACCTGCGTGAAGTAAACTTTTAATAAATACTCAAGTTTCAACAATTCATAATAAAATTATTAAATTGTAAATGTATAAGCGGGAGTCCGACCGTGGGTATCGGCAGGGACATGCCTTCTGACTTTTGCTTCAATTCTCTCTTGCCAAAAACCGTTAAAACTAAAATTCATCCAAGGTGATGTTTCGCCTTAAATAGGACTTGAGAGGCGTGACCAACGTACAC